>JAODAL010014073.1:0-88769 GCA_025379985.1 Phyllomedusa bahiana
AAAGTTTTAAAGTGAAAACAGAGTAATAATTAGTATTTTGTCTGAAAGATCAGATAAAAACAAGCTCTCACTGTCTGGAGTTCTGTGCTGCTGGGACCTGTGTGATGACATCACTCCCTGCTATCAGATAGAACAAACAGCAGGGGGGAGAGATGTACACAAGTCAGTTACTTGGGGACCTAGATAGAGCACAAAAGGTGATAAAATCACTTGTAGCTCCTTAACAAAAAAAAGATGAACAAAGCAATATATTTGGAAAAAGTCTTCATTTAGTGTTCCCTACATTTTGAAAGCTATTTGTAACAAGACAACCCCTTTAAGGACATGTTCACACGACGGATTTGGACGCTAAAAATCTGCCTCTTACAATCGCCGTCAAATCCTCTACTGAAATTTTCAGACAAGGAGTCAATGCCCATTCAGCACTGAAAAACGGCCGGTTAGGGGTACTTTACATGACAGACCCCACTGACAATAGAGCAAGTAAGATTTCTATCATTTTAAAAATTAAAAAAAATGTAAAAGTTGCATGCTGCACTTCCCCCTTTCTCCTCCTCCCCATAATTTTTTACATTGATGTGAACCCAGTTAAAGACAGTGGCTCCACACGGTATACAGTTTTTTCAACTAAAGTATACTGAAGTACAATACAATCTGCCACTCCTCTAACTCACAATGGATTATTAATGATAGTACACTTTGTCCTATTTCCTTTTTCTATGCAGTTGACTAATATGTTTTCTCTCGGTTCCTATGGCTCCACAGCGGTATACTATACATCCAGAGACTTGAGATGTAGACACACAGGTGCCTCCATGCAAGAGTTACAGTTTGAGTGCCATATTAAAAGTGTGTAATATGGTCACATGCACAATGTACCTGCTGCTAAAATACAGGCAGTTCCGAGTTATACACATCCGACTCTTATATAAAGGAGTGTTCTCACCATGCAGTTTCATAGAGCCTGCTCTTCACAGCCAACTTTACACTTTCACTTGCAGGTCAGGTTGCAGGTGGTTCTACAGAGCTCTTAAAGGGGTTTTACCACGATGTAATGTTGACGTGGGATCCTCCAAAATGGATATTTAATCACTTTTCTAAATATATGTGATTACAAAAAGTGAAGCCTCCGAGAGCTACAGCATTGCTCAGTCCCCCTTAGTTTCCTTAAAGTTTACATTAGACACGACCAGGATCTCGGCTCTGGCCCGCTTGCACTTGTCATCTGATGACAAGGAACATAAAAGAGCTTGCAAGGGGCTGGGGAGAAAGTGCAGTGTATGAGGCTGTCTGCTGTATAGAGAATCCACTGTTGTAATGTTATTATTTCAGTAAACTGTAGACACACTCCCTGCTCACCCCCTCCCTCTCACCCCTGCAGTGTTCATGACTCAGCATGCTTTGTTTTAAGGGTTAAGGTTTGCCAGTAAGAAATAGACAAGCTCCTGTGCTGCTAATGAGACACAGCAGCGAGTGACATCATTCCTGCCATGGCCACAGAGCAGATCGATAATGGTGGTTGGTAACCTAGGAAAGCTTGTTTACACAAGCAGGAGAAAATAACTGCTCCAGCAGGAAGCAAATTCAGAACAGCAAAGTTTTGTTTTTAATTATTAGTCACCTTTGCCTACATGTTTAAAGCTAATCAATGTGGTGAGAAACCATCTTTAAAAACGGAGGCTATTGCCAAGCACGATATAGACAGCAACATCAGACCACGAATCCCTCATTTACTTTAGCCAAGATGTTTGGGGCTCTTAGTGGAGTTGCATGCTATATGCTGCAGCAGCTCAGAGACGTGCCCCCGGACTCTCTTCCATCAAATGGGATCGGAAGGTGGCCAACCCAGGCCGAAACTCTGCACGCATGTTCGGTACTTGCAACACTGCCCTTTGCAGTCTCTCACTTGATTGCTGCACCGTGGAGAGTTACTATACTCGTTAATGTTTACTGTAAATAAAGATACAAGGTGTGCAGTAAATTTACTGAAGTCTTGTATGGGAACGAAAAGCCTCCCACAGCATATTTTTCACGAGGGACCTAGTGAGGCGACATCTAAACAGGAGCACAGACAGCAACACAAATGTTACAAGGGTGTTAAAGGGGTTATCTCACTACAAAGATTAGCTTGCAATATATAGGGAACAGTAAATGAAGACATTTTCCAAATAGATTGCTTCATTTTTATTTGTTGAGATTTTATCAGCTCTGGATGTGCTCAGGTTTCTCTAGGTTACCCGTCTGCTCTGCCATGCTCTCTCCTCTGGTTTGTCTTATCTGATAGCAGGGATGGTGTCATCACACAGAACTGCTGGCAACTTGAGAGCTTGAGTGATATGTAATCTACAAGACAAAATACACCCCCCCAAAAAAGAAACCACTACACTATAATCATATAGAGTAAAACATAACCTTTAATATATTAAAAGGACAGAGAAAAATCTACTCTATCCCTATATGTCCCTAGAAACACCTATACTAACACCTAACTTAACCCAAAAAAAAAAATTAAAAAAATGGGATAACAGCCCCAACAAGGGCACCCCCACCAGGAACCTACCCTATCTCTCTGTATTCCCTGATGCCCCCTATTCTATTCCTACAGACACCGGGAAGACCCGAAAATGGATCAAAAATTGTCGTGAGATACTATTATACACAACACCTTCAATCCCTCTGCTTGGAATAGTATCGAACCAGCAGACACATTATTATTATTATTATTATTTATTTTAAAGCGCCATTGATTCCAGGGCGCTGTACATTCGAGGGGGTTACATACAATACATACGTCAAACGAGTACAATGATAAGTGATCAATGACAACTGGCACGACAGAGGGAGAGAGGACCCTACCCGCGAGGGCTTACAATCTACAAGGAGGGGGGAAAGAGACAGGAGGTGAGGGGCGTACATGTCTGTGGAGGAAGTAGTGACAAGTTGAATGTAGGTTATAGGCAAGCCTGAAGAGGTGGGTTTTCATGTTGCTTTTGAAGCTGATAAAAGTGGAGGAGAGTCTGATGTGTTGGGGCAGTGAGTTCCAGAGTGTGGGTGAAGCACGGGATAAGTCTTGGAGACGGTTGTGTGAGGAGCTGATAAGGGGAGAGCAGAGGAGAAGGTGCTGTGAGGAGCGGAGAGTGCGTGAGGGAGATATTTGGAAATTAGGGCAGAGCTGTTTGGAGTGGAGAGGTCGTGGAGAGCCTTGTAGGTCATGGTTAGTAGCTTGAAATGAATTTGCTGGGCAATGGGAAGCCAGTGAAGGAATTGGCAGAGGGGAGAGGCAGAGGAGTAGCGAGGAGAGAGGTGGATAAGACAGGCAGCAGAGTTAAGGATGGATTGGAGGGGAGCGAGGGTGCTACCTGGGAGGCCACAGAGAAGGATGTTGCAGTAGTCTAGGCGGAAGATGACAAGGGCATGGACCAGCATTTTTGTAGTGTCATAGTTGAGGAATGAGCGGTTGCGAGAGATGTTTTTTCAGGTGGAGACGGCAGGTTGAGGTGAGGGTTTGGATGTGTGGTTTGAAAGATAGAGCAGAGTCTAGGATTACCCCAAGGCATATAGGAGTGGTTCACAATATATAATCTATAGAGACCACCAATCAACTTGCTTAGATATTTAGATAATAGCGTAACTCTACAAAGTGCAATCCACACAGTAATTACCATCCAGAGATATATTGAGGAATACCTATACCACCAGATATATGAATAACCGTAACCTGATATAGTATAATCAAAGTACAGCAAGGAATAACCACAACGGCAAAAATCTGCGGTTATAGCCAACGCGTTTCCCCCTATTAATTTGAAGGGTTCATCAGGGCATATATATTCCCACTATTTACAGCAAAGCAGAAGAGAAGGTAATGATGCATCCAAGGTCCCCTAGATGATAGAGGGGGCCCCATCTATCATCTAGGGGACCGTGGATGCATCAGGATCATCAGGACACGCAAGTGACATTGCATAGCATCTATCTGTATTTGGGGAAAACGTATTACCTTCTCTTATGTGGATTGCACTTGCTTATACAGGCGGTCCCTGACTTATATACGTCCCCTAGTTACAAACGGAGACTTATTGGGCGTGGCTGACATTCAACACTGAGTCACGCCCCATGATAACCAAGTGCCAGCATGCCACAGCTGCACATGAGTTACAAAACTTTAGGTGAAATCTTCTTTAAAAAAAAAAAAAAAAAAAAAGGCAAAGACAAAAAACAAATTTAAAAACTGTTCCCTGCACTATCCAAAACAAAATCTTTGATTCTTGAGTTATATTTAATATAACTTACCTGTTCCGACTTACACACAATTTCAACTTAAGAACAAACCTACAGTCCCTATCCCATTTGTAACCCGGGGACTGCCTGTATTTGTAGAATTACGCTATTATCTAAATATCTAAGTAAGTTGATTGGTGGTCTCTATTGATTATATATTGCGGCCATTGAACCACTCCTATATCTGTCTGCAGGTTCTATACTATTCCGAGCAGAGGGATTTAAGGTGTTGTGTATAATAGTATCTCACTACAATTTTTTATTTATTTTCAGGTCTTCCTGGTGTCTGAAGGAATAGAATAGGGGATATCACAGAATACATAGAGAGGGAGTATGTTCCTCGTGGGGGTGCCCTTGACGGGGCGGTTACCCCATTTCTTTGGTTAAGTTAGGTGTTAGTATAGATGTTCTAGGGACATATAGGGATAGAGTAGATTTTTCTCAGTCCTTTTAATATATTTATTGAAGGTTATGTTTTAATCTAAATATATAATAGTGTAGTGGTTTCTTTTTGGGGGGTGTATTTTGTCTTGTAGATTCTATTACCACTAGATTTATCTGTAGGTCAGTCCAGCCTTTGTTATTTATTTGGACTTTTGTTGTGTTTTTTTGTAATGTAATCTAAGAAAAAGTAGACTAATAACTATTATGTGGAGCTTCTATGGACTTTAGATAAACATTTCCTGCTTGCATGTTAGGGTGCGTTCCCACTGCACAGGACAAATACCGGTCGGTTCGCCAGCCGGCATTTGTCCTGTTTTGCGGCAGTCCCCACGGCCGCGGGGGACGCGGCTTTACTCCACGTTGAGCGGCGAAAAGTACTCCCGCTTCACATTGGCTAGCACAGATTCTGTCCGGAAACCGGAGGGAAGATTGTGCTTGCACAATGTTTTGCGGCCGGTCCATGGGCGGAAAAACCGCCGGATGGAAAACCCGTGCAGTGGGGACTGCTGCACGGGTTTGCCACAGAGCACCGTTGTGCTCATTTTGGCCGTTTTTTCAGGCGGTCTGAAAAACCGCAACCTGGCTGAAAAACCGGCCGAAAACCCTTGCCGTGGGGACATGCCCTTAGAGTAATTGGCAGACCTCTAAATACTGAGCTGATAAGCTAATTACCCACAGCCTAGTCTTGAAGAGAAAGGATGCATGCATGAAAGCTGCTCTGTGAAATAGCATGGTGAGACAACCCCTTAAAACCTTCCCCTATAATAACAAAAACTGGAGTTCAACTTAAAATATGTACCCGTTTCAACTTGCCTACAAAGCTACAGAACAGTGTTCGTAACCTGGGGACTGCCTGTACAGCAAGTCACTAAAGCTAACTTTCCACATTTACATGAAAGACACTATACAAAAGTGCATGCAATTATTAAAAGCAGCAAGTATCAAATCAACATAAAATCATCCAAATAAAGAGCTGTGCACGGGCTGTAGTTTAAGGATTTATTAATTCAAACATGCATGTAAAACACTAAGTTGCATTAGCAAAAAGATCAATGTAAAAACACTGTCCACAATTTTTTTCTTCTTTTCATTTTTGCAACATTCTGAAATGCGCTTTGAATTTGTTCGTGTTGTAGAAAGGTTGAGTCATTTGTCATTTCTAATCGTGTTTGGTTAGGAATGTGCACCATGTCATTAATACTTGCCCTATAATTATGACCTCACAGACCCTAGAGAGCAGAACCAATTCAAAGAATGCTAAATTTACAACATAAATGGAAATAAGAGTTAGTAATTACTGTATCCGTATGGCTGCTTCAGAGAGAAAAAGTCGCCAACGTAAGAAGGACTACACTTGCGGTTTAGCAATTTTACATGATTTGTACACCTAGTGTTATAGAAAAACCATTCAGCGCACACCTTGAAGCAAAATTAACATGAAGGAAAAAAGTATCAGCATTAGGTAGAACTTTCATCAACTACAAAATTGCAAGTTACAATAATCAGATAGAAGTATACAAGTTATTATAGGAGCAAGCCAACATGGAAAGCATGTACATCTCAGAATCTGTGGGACTGACAGTTCTATACTGTAAGGACGCCCCTTGCACGGTACTGGCGGGGAGGCAAACAGCAGAGTACTACACTAACATGGAATACATTATGTAATACCATTATTGTGCACGTCTTGCTATATATACGTTTCCACCTAAAGCAAGATGGAGGATCCAATGCCCTATGGAACAGGTGGAGAGGAAAAAAAAAGGGGGGGGGGCAAGGGGTTGTCAGCTGGGGAAACATTCACCCTATAGTAACCTTTACTACAGCATCCATAACACGTCATTTTTTTTTTAAGCCTAGTTTCAAAGCGGTAGTGTCACCTTTAAATACTGTTGCTTGCGTTTACTATTAAAACCCTGGAACCTATTTTACATTGCCGTCTTAATAGTTATAATTTGTCCAAAGAGCAGATTAGTACCCTTTAACCAAGACGTTATATGTAACCCAAGCAGTAAAAAGATACATAATATCTCTAACATTCCTAAATAACCATTTTGATTTACAATGCAATACAGTGAAGATTAATAAAGTGTTTTAATATACTCAGTAAGGCCCTGGCCTCCTGTCAATATATGAACAGTATTAACTCGTATAGCTACACTTTGTTTCTTCAGAATCTCGGTCGGTCGTATCTAAGTAAAAAGTCATGTCTTTATTATAGAGTTTTAATGGCTCATGTTTGTAGCACAAAATATGCAACCGAGTTGAGTGGGCGTTTTGGCAACATTTAATTAGTGGAGGCAAAAAAAAAAAAAAAAAAAAGAAAGAAAGAAAACTGTTTAGGAAAGAAAGGTTAACCGGATTGAATTATCATTTAGGAAGGTATTTAGTAGAATTTGGAATCTGGAGAAGAAAGGGGAAGGGAAAAGGAAAAAAAAGGGAAAAAAAAAAAAAAAAGAGGGGGGGGGAGGGGGAGGTCACATACGGGAAGAAATGAATGTAATATTCTATAGATTCAAGATTATAGGCAGAGAATGAATTATTACAAATAGGGTGGGGGGAGTTGGCATTGTTGGGAGTTTAGGGCTGGGGGGGGGGGGGGAGGGGGAGGAGTGCAAGGATTACAACAGCAGGCATTTTCTCTTCCTCTTCTTCACGGGAGGTGGGCAGAGGACTGCTCGGATCGCTTCGTCAAACACTGTCTTGAGGCCTCGCTGTGTGAGCGCCGAGCACTCCAGGTATTTTACAGCACCTGTTGGAAAGAAGCCAGAGAGTCATTTCCTACTCAGGGGATTTTTTTTCTTCTCTCTCTTCAGAAAGCAGCAACAAGAGATTCATGAGCATAAAGCAGTAGAGCGATCCTGTTCTGCTGCGTCACCAAGGTAGCTGAAGAAACCCCCAGCAGCCTGGGCACAGGAGTATATGAACCATTTCCTGGAATAAGGTCACCCAGCAATCATTATATATACTATGTCTGTTGGACACATTCTGCTTTGCCACCATCAGCTTACACCTCCTCTAGGTATCAGGAGTCTGCCGACATTGGTGGCAGAAAAACCGTCCGTGTTTCATTTCTTTATTTCCTCACGACAAAAGATCAATATAAAGGTATGTTCACACGGCGTATTTCTGCACGTAACTGCGCTGCAATATGCCAGAGATGCACCCTGCAATTTTGGTAATTCATAGCTCTCAGACAGCTATGAATTACGCCCATCTTCCTCTGCACATATTGAGCGCCGGGGGAAAAGCAGTAACATGTCTCTTCTTCCTGGCATTTACGTACCGGGGGATAATAGTCTATGGCCTCCTCCTCCCAAACTTTAGAAGTGTGCGCTTGCCAGTGCGTACTTCTAAAACGCCCGGCGTATTGTGGCACGTATAATACGTCGTGTAAACACGGCCTAAGAGGCTTCTAACTTAAAGGGATTTTCCCATCTGGCTGCTTCATAGAGGCTACTCTTCACAGCCAGCTTAAGGTTCCCACTACCTGTTCAGGTTGTGGGTGGTTCTACAGCAATGACTGACATTTCATCTCTGCTTTTCCTAACTGAGCCTGTTACAAGGGTTCAGCAGAGCACGAGACTAGATCGTTCTAAAGGGATAAAGTTCGCCATTAAGAAAGATAAACAAGCTCGAGCTGCTGATAAGACACAGCAGGAAGGGACATCACCATCCTGCCTCTGGAGCAGAGAGCTGGTCAATAACTTATAAAGCTTCTGTAAACAAGCAAGCAAAAAAACCAAGAAACTGCTCCAACTCTGAAAAGGAGCAAATTCAGAACAGCAATGTGTTTGGTAAGAGTCTTTATCATTGCCTAAAGGTGTTTTCCACATTTTTTTTTATTTTTTTGTTAAAAGAACTTGTGCATAAATGCATAAGTGACCCATTGTAACCTCTCCCATCACCACTGTTCCAGCGCTGCCAGAAATCCTGTGTTCTTCCCCGGGTCTGTTATGGATGTCCCATTCAGGGATAAAAAGAAACTGCAGCCAATCACTGACCTGTGTGGTCCCTGCTGAGGATAGTGAATGGCTGCAGCATCAAGTGATCCATGAACACAGAGTGGTCAGTGAGGGACCCGGGGGGAGCACTGGAGCGGTGGCGATGGAACATGAACCCATAGTTACTTCTCTCATTTTAACACAGTGGGAGGAGGTAGAGAGATTTTATTGCACCTTAGCACAGCGCTTATTCCAAGCTTTTGTATGAACCGTGTTAGATTGCATCTGTCACATATTAGAGCGGATCTAGTAGCATAGAGGTCTTGTCTTTACTGCTTCCGAACAGGGACGTCACCACTGCAGCCACCGATTCCCTGCACAAATCACGTGCCACTCATTTATATCACAGCTCTGAACGGTGATGTAAACGAGTGGCACATGACCAAATTGGGGAACCAGTCAGCTGTGACATGCCAATTAGGAAGTAGCAGACTGACTGGAGAGAAACAGCTGGAACGGAGGACAGCACAGGATTTTTTTTTTTTTTTTAAATTTGGACCCAGGAACAACAATATTTTTTTTTTGTTTAGGACATGCACAGCCCCTTTAATACAATTGCAGCATTATCTGTCCCTATGCACCACAAGTGATTACCCACAGTTAGTGAAATTAGGTTTGCGGTAAAAAAAAAATGTTTTACGGGATATAGTTATCTAGTCTTTTTTCTGGTACCGATTTAGTATACCCCCCTCCCCCCCCTGTTGTACTTTTGGCTGGCAGCCGTATTTTCACCACACACCCTAAGGCCTAGGTTCACAAAACACTTTTTGAGGCGGCAACACTATCAGTGCCAAAAAAGCTTTGCTACCTCATTAAAAATTCTGCACTTGCCAGTGTGGAATTTTGACGAGGAAATGACTATTACTATCGGTGTATAACACACATCAAATTGAATTGTCAATTCTTTGACGGCACTGACATTATGTGCCAATAACACTCATGTAAAGTCAGCATCATCTGAACAACGATGCCGATTTTACATAGGGTACACCACAAAATACTTCACACTCCGTGTGAATCCGCACCCAGAATCAGAGTCCAAACCTGTCATGTGAACATACCATAAGGGTGCGTTCACATTGCAAGGGACAAATACCGCTCGGACAAATACCGGTTTTTCAGGCGGTCTGCAAAACCGCAAACCGCCTGAAAAAACGTCTGAAAACCCGTGCCGTGGTGACATGCCCTAATACATACAAACAAGCATCACTAAATAGTGGCAGGGTGTTTCCACACAGCAATCAGACACCAGTGATGTAATCCGATTGGTATATGGACCGTTCTGCTGCGTGCGGCCTCTGTTTTTCCCCTGGTGTTTCCCTATGACATAACTGACCTACGATGCTAAAAAGCCTGCTTTTCCTGTCCGTATCGCAGACATTTTTTTCAAGCCTGTACGTCACAAGACAGGCATTTTTTACATAAACATGAAGAGTCTAAGCCAGTAACGTCATTCACATACCGATCTCTTTTGCCATGGCAAGTCCCTGAGGATAGGTAATGGGTGTAAGCTTCTTCTCTTTCAACTTCTCAATAGTGTCTTTATCGTCTCTCAGATCAAGTTTTGTTCCCACCAGGATAATGGGAGTGTTGGGACAATGGTGTCGGACTTCTGGGTACCACTGTACAAGTAAAAAAGGGCAAATCAAGTCAGCAGCTGCATCACGGGTAGAGTCCAGTAAAGCTCTGTGAATGTCTGCACTAATAAGCACATGAACTGCCTGCTAAACAAAAGGAGCAGCTTAACTTTAACCCCATGACATAAGTCAGGCCTCACTTGAGGCCGCCGCTCCAGACTATCCCTATTTAGGTCAGTGCTTCAATGATGTGGACTCATGTCACCGACCAGACGCTGAACTTCTCACCCCCAGAACAAAATCCCTCCAACCTCACGGCCTATAAACATGCCTGCATTCCTGTGAACTGTAGCAAACTCTCAGTGGAAACGTGCATTTACCTTAGCGCGGACATTTTCAAAGGAAGCCGGGCTCACGAGTGAAAAGCAAATTAGAAATACGTCCTATGAGACAAGGGAGAGGAAAGACGAGAGGTTAACGGTTTTCATTACAAACATACAAATTTAGAAACGGTTCACATTGGACTCTGCAAAGAGATCAGAAAAGCAAAATTATTTTAAAAGGGTAAAGTGTGCTCCAAATTTAGAAATCAGGGAAGTGCAAACATAAAGGAGAACATGAAAACGAGAAATTCTTCTGCTTCATTTCCCCAGTCAGGGTGGTTTAGATTGTAGATCAAAAGGGACATAAAAAGCATTAATTGTGCTCTGCAAGCAAGGCAACGTTCCACAGACTGCAGCCTACACCGACAGAAGGTGGAGAACATGGACAGAGAATTTGCAGACCCCTCCATTAGCCACAGGTTTGAATTAACTCACCGAAACATTGGAAGCTTTGGGGCTCGGGCTAAAAGCCTAACAAAAGATAGGCAGATTCAAAAGCAGAGTTTAGTGCTTCATGGATACGCTTTTCCCCTCTTATAGCTGGGAGAAATTACCACCCACTTCTCATGCAATGCAGTATGACACTGGCCTCTTACACACAGCACATATAGACAGATGGAAGCGGTAAAGTCTGCTTTAGATTTTATGCAATAAAATCTTGGCTGCCTGAAGGGGTCCGATTTGTACGACTTCTACCCTCTTAAATAGGCCCCCAATGTAATGGTAGTTACAAAGCAGGCAAATGTCACTTAATCCAGTACCACATATTCTGACAGGTCTGCAGTAAAAAGGCTTTCCTTTAGCACAGACCTGCACAACATGCAGCCAGCAAAGCATTCCTGGCGGCCCACGGCTTAGTTAAATCTCACCCCAAAGAGAAGCACCGCTTGGCCTGGGGGTAGTTCCAGGCTGTCTGACCCCCACATCCTGCAATGTTGTACAGGTTGCTATAAAATACTTAGTGTTGTGCTATTGTCTTTATAATGCAAGCCCAGTTCACATATGCATTGGAGGTCTCGTTCAAAGCCTCTCTCAGAGGTTGTGCTAGACGTTGTATGTCGGATGCAAACAGCACCTGACAGACCCCAACGACTACAACGTCCGCCGGCCCCATTGACATACATTACTCGCAGCACGTATTTGCCGCAAGTAATTGACATGTCACTTATTTCCCCACGCGTACAATACGATCATATTGTCCGAGCGGGGAGAGGAGGCGTAATCCATAGTCCTCCATGAGAACTATGGATTACCGTAATTATGGGGCGCATCTCGCCTGTATTAGAGTGCAAATATGGGACAAAATGCACACCGAAATTACCCTGTGTGAACATGAGAACTATGGATTACCGTAATTTCGGCGTAAATTACGCCGTGTGAACATACCCTTAGCCTTCGCTCAGGGTGTTACTCTTTTACAGAATATAATGGCGCTTCATACCGCACTATTTTGCCACCCATCAATTTTTTATTGATCTGCAGAAGCTCCGAACAGAACCTCCAATGTAGATGTGAACCTTCCCGTATAAACAATTGAACGTGGACTTAAAGGGATATGTCGCTGCACAGCCCGACACTCACTTCAGACTGGACTGGGTCAAAATGTAGATGAGCCAAGACGCCCATTTGCGGATTTATTAATACGGAATAACAGAGGAACAGCCCAATACAAGAGTTTAAAGGGAAACTGCCAGCTCATTAATACCATCCCAGTAAGGTGTTTTATCTTAGCCTTTCAGAATAAAACCCTCCATGAAGCCGAGACGGGTATAGGGATAAGCACTGTGCCTGGAGAAGAGTCCAATGTGCAGCTTTTTCTCCACCCCGCGCAGTTTAAAGGGGCGTTTCCACCACAGAGTTTGATAGCATATCTTAAGCCATTACAGTCCGATAGGTCATCCCCCAGAGTGTCGGCTCAGAAAGGAGAGCTGGTGGCACCTGCACAGGACTCTTCATTCTGTTCTATGGAAGTTCAGAATACAGGGCAGCGATGTGTTGGGCTGAACTTGGAACTCCCATAGAACAGAAATGAGTTGTGCACAAGCATGACCAGCTCTCCATTCTGGGCGAAGCTGTTCGGGAGCCCATTCTTGAGATGGGTGTGGGTCACACCTCTGGCACAGGCACCCATCAGACCTGATTGGCATATTTTATTAATTTGCCATCAAACTGTATGGTGGGGACACCCCTTTAACCGACCTGATCTGTCCCCTTTTTACGTATATGAGGAGACTTGTCAGTTGAGCAGGGCAGGGATAACCCGCACATCAGACTCTTCTCCTCATACCCAGCTCAATTTAACAAGGAGTTTTACTAAGCGATTGCTGTGTTTCAGTGTAAATCACACCCGAGACAGGGAAACCTGGAGCTATTTCTTTCTGCCTGTGATTCGAATAGCATGAGTGAGCGGACAGGTCCCCCTTGAGAAAAGATGACCCAGCCTGAAAATCAAAACTGGCACACAAAAAATCTACCACGTACTGCCAAGTATGAACGGGTCGTGCAAAATGGCTACAGCCTCTGACCACATCTGATGACGGCAATCAGACTGATTTCACAGTAGCCTCATATAAGGGCAGCAGCGTATTCTCACATCACTGAAAAGGTTGTGGGGCTCACAAAGGAAGAACTAAAGAACCATACAAATCGGTGCGCAATTCCCAATAAGAATGTGAACTGATAGTTACCGTCTGTGGATAAGATAACGGACGCAATCTGTCATAATCTTCTTGTCCAGCTGTATCCCATAAGCCCAGATTCACCGGTTTTCCATCTACCATAACATTGGCAGAATAATTGTCAAATCTAAAGGTCCATAAAGAAGAAAGAGCCCACAGTTAAAATTGTAACACTTAATGGGAATATACACCAATCAAGGTCAGAGGCGCCTGCAGGAGATCAGGGCTTTGAACAGATGCAAAGTGTCCTAGGTGTGGCTATGAAGCTGCGGATATTATGCACATTTTGGAATGGTGTTCCCCATGAACAATTTTAAAGGATAACTTCCTTATATACAGTCATGGCCAAAAGTTTTGAGAATGATACAAATGTAAATTTTAAGTCTACTGCATCAGGTTTTATAATGGCAATTTGCATATACTCCAGAATGTTATAAAGAGTGATCAGCTTAACAGCAATTAATTGCAAAGTCAATTAGTTGCCTAGAAAATGAAACTTTTTCCCCAAAACACATTTCATACTTCATTGCAGGCCTGCCTTAAAAGGACCAGCTAACATCGTTGTCAGTGATTGCTCCAATAACACAGGTGTGGGTGTTGATGAGGACAGGGCTGGAGATCAATCTGTCATGATTAAGTAAGAATCACACCACTGGACACTTTAAAAGGAGGCTGGTGCTTGGCATCATTGTTTCTCTTCTGTTAACCATGGTTATCTCTGAAGAAACACGTGCAGTCATCATTGCACTGCACAAAACTGGCCTAACAGGGAAGAGTATCGCAGCTAGAAAGATTGCACCTCAGTCAACAATCTATCGCATCATCAAGGAAATCAAGGAGAGAGGTTCCATTGTTGCCAAAAAGGCTCCAGGGCGCCCAAGAAAGACCAGCAAGCGCCAGGACCGTCTCTTAAAAGTGTTTCAGCTTCGGAATCGGGCTACCGGCAGTGCAGAGCTTGCTCAGGAATGGCAGCAGGCAGGTGTGAGTGCATCTGCATGCACTGTGAGGCGGAGACTCATGGAGCAAGGCCTGGTGTCAAGGAGGGCAGCAAAGAAGCCACTTCTCTCCAGAAAAAACATCGGGACAGACTGATATTCTGCCAAAGGTACAGGGGTGGACTGCTGAGGACTGAGGTAAAGTCATTTTCTCTGATGAATCCCCTTTCCGAATGTTGGAACATCTGGAAAACAGCTTGTTCGGAGAAGACAAGGTGAGCGATACCACCAGTCTTGTCTCATGCCAACTGTAAAGCATCCAGAAACCATTCATGTGTGGGGTTGCTTCTCAGCCAAGGGAATCGGCTCTCTAACAGTCTTGCCTAAAAAACACATCCATGAAAAAAAGAAATCTCCAAGAGCAACTTCTCCCAACCGTCCAAGAGCAGTTTGGTGATCAACAATGCCTTTTCCAGCATGATGGAGCACCTTGCATAAAGCAAAGGTGATAACTAAATGGCTCAGGGAACAAAACATAGAGATTTTGGGTCCATGGCTGGAAAACTCCCAGATCTTAATCCCATTGAGAACTTGTGGACAATCATCAAGAGACGGGTGGACAAACAAAAACCAACAAATTGTGACAAAATGCAAGCATTGAATGTGCAAGAATGGACTGCTATCAGTCAGGATTTGCTCCAGAAGTTGATTGAGAGCATGCCAGGGAGAATTGCAGAGGTCCTGAAGAAGAAGGGTCAACACTGCAAATATTGACTTGCTGCATTAACTCATTCTAACGTCAATAAAAGCTTTTTTAATTATAATATGATTGCACTTGTATTTTCTGTATGTGAAAAAAAACATCTGAAAAACCACACAAAAACCAGAGGGCAACATATCATGTGAAAATATAATATTTGTGTCATTCTCAAAACTTTTGGCCATGACTGTACACAAGAAAAGCTTCAGATCCACATACATCATACTACTTCAGTGTGCATACTTGGTTTTGTTGGGGATGAACAAGTAGTGGGCTTGAGTGTCCATAGTCCGGCTAGGAAGTGGACTGTAGCCTATTGCTTGGGCAACCACATGTCAACTCAGAAATAAGTATTACCGAGCTACATCATGGAGCGGATAAGAAATACACTGCAGTTTGTAAATGTAAAAAGGGATAAGCAAGTTTGAGGGGTATTTTTGGGGAAAGACATTTCATGGGACCTGCCTCCGAACCAAGAGTCTGTTGCGCCTCTTGTGCGCAACTCTCCATTCTGTTCCATGGGAGTTCAGGGTACAGCCCAAAACATCGCTCACCTGTACTCCAAACTCCCATCCAACAGAGAGTTGTGCACAAGAAGCGCAACCGGCTCTCCGTTCTGAGCCAGCACCTTCAGGGCCCCATTTCCTTGAATTTGATGGCAGGGAATGGGAACACCCATTTAACAGACCTTATCCCACACCAAATCTGACCAACAGTCCAGTGCCTGTATTTGCTGGCAAGGCTTTGTAGGTCTTTAAAGGGTGATTATTAGCGTTTTGATATGGATTTATCGCATACATTTCCTTCCTCGAGTCTGGAAAAAGGCTAACCACTGGTGGCACGATTTTCCCAAAATTGCCGTCAAAGTTCATCGTGACCTGAATCCGAAGTGTAGAGCTAGTGATAACATGCACTCGGAACAATATGGCTGTATCCGACCTCAGCTATCTGTAGACAACTGTATACTGGACCAGGAAAGGCAGGAGGATGGGCAATTGTGTAAACGTATCCTCTATATTTCTTACACATCTGTTCTGAGACTCCGTCTGTGATGTCAGCCACGCCCCATAAGTCTCCGTTTGTAACTAGGGGACGTATGCAAGTCGCAACGATGTAAGTCGGGGACTGCCTGTACTTTGAATAGGTAGAAACATATGAATAACTGTCAGTGGGCGGTGCTAGCCTTTGGTGGGCGGGGGCTGACACCTGCTCATGAATAAGATTTGAGGGGTAAATGCTCTAAAACTCGCGCTTAGAATAAGGGACACAGTGCTGGAAACAGCAGGTCTGACACTGGCTTGTGCTGTCCTCAGCAAGGGGGGCATAACCTATGTGAGGTTCCCTTTAACACTTCCTACCAAAGCTAGCAGATGTACACAGACAGTTCTTCTAAATTCAGACCAGTGCTCTCAAACCAGTAAGCTTGTGAAATGTTGGGAGTTGTATCTTCACAATAAAAGAGCACTGGTTTATATCAAATGGATACCAAAAGGGACTTACATTAACCTTCAACAATATCTAGAGCATCATATTCAATAAAGGCAACATTCATTCCAGTAAGAACACACACATAATAAATGAATGGAGGTAGAGAAATGAGAAGGATTACAGATACTGGGCTGTGATTTACTTACACAGTTGGGATGTATTCTCCGGGGAATGCATTTGTTGTGTAGCTGATCAGCAAACAAGTTTTACCAACAGCTCTGGAACACAAAAAAACACACAATACTTATGAGAGGTAAAAAACTAATCTGCATTTTAATTTAAATTTCATATTTACCTAGACCCGGCGGGCACACCTCAGAATTTCCCAAAAATGTACCTATAACCCAGAAAATATTTTAAAGTATGTCTAGGGTTGGTTCACAAAAGGGTCTCCACAGTTGGGCTTTTTTACTGCGCTAAGAAACCTGCCCCAAAGTGGGGGATCTTTGCATGTGGATTTTTCAGTACAGGTTCACTGTAAGGCCATTTCAAGGGTTTTTTTTGGACGGATTTGGCCCCCGTATTCCCGCCCCTTACGCGAAAAAATACGGGCCAAATCCACCCAATAATTACGGAATCCACAGTTTATAAGAATAGGGTTTACGGCTCTCTCCCGGCTCGGCTATTTCGCAGCGGGGAAAAGTGCTTTCACATTACCCCCGGCGAATCCGCCCCGTGGAAAACGGGCTGTGGATCGGAAAAACCTCCCACCCCGCCCAATTCCCAAAAAACCTCCGACCCCCCACATAACGGCCATGTTTAAGTGAAATTTACTGTAGAAAATGGTAACACCCGTGTTTATCACCTTATGATACAATAATAAAGCTTTTTAGGTAAAAACTGACAAGCAAAAGGGTAAAAATGTTTTGAACATTTGGGGTAGAGTTGAAAAAAAAAGCTGTTTTTGTACCCAACCCAAACCACAACTTTGGGGAATGTGTAAAAAACCTGGGATCAGATTTTGGTCAAATGTGCTTAATTGATTAGAGCCCAAGGATTTCAGGAGTATTAAAAACCCAAAGGGGATTTCCCAAATACTAACAAAAAAAAAAAATTAACATGATTTTTAGGAGCAAAACGAAAACAATGCAGTTACAAAAAGAATTGCAGAACAAACAGATACTAAATCTTTCAAGTCAAATTATGTATAAGATCGGTAAAGACATATAAATTACAGTAGCCTCAGTACAAAGCTTAGGGAGGAGAAAGGAGCCTGAAAGCCAAAAGTTCAAACATTGTTACCATTTTTCTTGTCAGTGTAAAAAATTTTTTATTGGATATGACTTTAACACAAAAAATTTTAAAAAAAGCAAAACACGCAGGGGAACATTGTGGAGTCTCTGAAAGGGGAAAAAGTATTTCCCCCCTCAATCCTCATACTTTACCTCACATCTGAAACTCATTATTTCCAGGCAGAGAACGGGCCCCTACAAATTGGGGGTTGGGCAAGCGTGACCCCAGGGCAACATCCTAACAATGCAGGGTATAAAGGAATTGCCCGCCACGTCAGTTTGATGAATGTTAACTCTTCTACTTATTTAAAACAGGTGAAAAATGTTTTCTGAAATTTTTTGCCTGGGAGCGGAATCTTTTTCCCCCGGGGGAGCGCTTTGCCTGTCCTGTCAACAATTACCTCCTCTGTGATAAGGCTGAAGAATGGGGCATTTTGCACCCGGCCCCCACCCAATGACTCTTGCTCTTTGCATTGAACTAACTGGACAACTTATTATATATTTTTTGGGGGTCGGTCCTTTTTTTGACGATCCGACTCCCAAAACCCCGGGGGATAAATTAATGTCTAGCCCCCCCCCCCCCCCCCCCCCAATGCCATAATTGCGGGCAAAATCCGTACCGCAATTACGGCGTGACTAAGCCGTGTGAACTCGGCCTAAGAAACCTGTTGCAGGCCTGATCGGTTTGAGCGTACCATTAAATGGTAGATAAAACCACCCCACTCTCGACCGAAAATGGCACCAGAAAGTCATAATGCCATTTCCAAAATGTTATGTTCTATAAACATAATAAACCTCTTACTCACACAGCACCCATAAACAGCAGACAATTGTAGAAGCCTCCCATCCATGTGCAACCTTTTGATAAAATCCCCTAACAAATTTAAGGAATCAATGAAAAAAAATTTCATGCATTGTGGATTATTTAATAGCTGCAATCACACATACTGAGGTTCCCCTGAAACCTCAAAATTTCTGAAAAACAGCTAAAAATTTTGGAATTGAAAGGGGTCTTCACCACATTTGTTAGCTTTAATATGTAGGCAAAGGGTAAAAGACTACCAAATACATTGCAGTTCTGATTTTGCTTTATTTCAAGTAAGCATTTTTTATTTCCCGTTGTTTTTCACAAACTTCCCTAGGTTTTAAACCTCTCTCTCTCTGTATGGGCTGGTGAAGTCACTACCCGCTGTGTCTTATCGGCAGCACAGGAGTTCAATTATCTTCCTTACAGACAGACTTTACCAATTTAAAGCTCTGTAGCCTTGTGCCCGGCTGTTAAAACCCCTCCGCTCCCAATGTCCCTCTAACAGGCTCAGCTAGAAGTAACAGAGCTGAAATGTCAGTCATTGCTGTAGAACCACCTGAACAGGAAGTGGCAGCCTGAACCTGGCTGTGTAGAGCGGGCCTTGGTGAAACAGCTTTGGTAAAGGGCACCCCAAATAATTTTCTGCAATAAACCCTTTCAAATGAATGCTTTTTTCCCAAGTGCCCAAAAAGCACTTTTATAAATAATTTTTTGACATGTACAACACCCTTAAAGGAGTTTTTCCCCCAAAGGGTTTAAAAGGGGATGCATGAAAAAATTTATTTTCTCCCATTCCTGGTTCAGACAAATTTGCATACAGTTTTGTGCTTGGACAGCTCTGTCTGTGTTTTCATTGCAATTTAGTTCAATTAGCTTCTCAACTACAAACCCAGGAATTCTTATCTGACCCCTCAAAAAACCCCCTAATTACATTTTCTGTTTTTTTTACATAAATCAAGTTTTTTAACTACAGCACCCAAGGACATTTTGCCAAGACCTGTGTGATGAAATCATCACTGCTATCTCAAAACAAACACAGGGGAGAATTTTTTACAGGTGGGTTTATTTGGGGGAACTGAAATAGCCGGGGAGGTCAAAAATTTCACTTGTATCTCCTTAGGGAAAACAGGGGAAACAAAGCAATAAATTTGGAAAAGCCCTTTTTTTTTGTTTTCCCCTTAAAAATTTAAAAGCTATTCTTTTTAGCGAGAAAACCCCTTTAAATAAAAAAAGCTTTTTATAACTATACATACATGATGTTCTTTCCCTGTGCTTGTCAGAAGGCGTCGTACACAGATGCACTTTTGGGGAATACCCCTCGCAACCCCCGGGCAGCCTCAGCTTTTTACACTGCATCCACAAAGGGCTAATGTTCCACGGCTTTTTTGGGGACGTATTTAGGGCCCGCAAATACCCCCCAAAATTTACTTTTTCAAATAATGAGCAATTAGATTAGCATGGATTCCAATGTAAAATAGGCCTCGTCGTTGCTGGAGTAAATACGATCGTAAAATTAAGTCCCCTGTCACTTATTGAGGCGTATTTTGCAATGTAAAATTTCCTCATGAAAAGGAATGGGGTTTAAAATTTTACGACGCGAAATAGGGGCCGCACTTTGTGAACGAATTTGAAACGAAATTTCGGGACTATTTCGGGGGAAAATACGCCCGTAAATACCCCCAAAAAAATAAGCGGTGAACTTTCCCAAGGGCCTCCGCATGGGGGGAAGTGATGCGCCAAAACAGAATATGCAGGTAACTGAGGACAGCGAGTGTGTCTTAGGTTTTGCTTCCTCTGTACTAGTGAGTCCACACACAGATCTCAACCTCTTGCTAGTTACTGCCTTCCTCCATACTCACACATCAGCTTCTATATTTTATCATCTTGATAAAACTTGTTAAAGGGGATGCCCACTTTGTATTGCTTTTATTATAAATAATCATAGGAAGTCATACATTTCAAATATAGATTTCAAGTTCTGCTCCTTAAACTTTTCATACCAATGCAGCAGGCCCCCCCCATCTAGAAATAAAAATTGGTACAGCCCACATTTCCCGTCCATACTAAGGCTTCAAAAAGTAAAATATTGGGGGAAAATGGGGAAATCCCCGTGACCTCCTTAAAAGTCAGAAAACGGGTTACAGGTCATCTATGAAGTGAAAAGGAAGAATGGGGTTGGTAACAATTATGTTTATGCCTGCAAATTCTTTGCCGTGTGTATTTACTTGTAGAACTGTGGTCTCTAGTGGATGTCATGTTGTTAATAAAGTTAACTATAGGCAAAAAAAAAAAAAAGTTCTCCTCCTCCAAAACCCCTACATTCCTGGGTACCAGGGGACATGATAAGATTGCTGGGGAAAGGGGGGTAATACTGGAAAGTTTGCTCCTCCCTACACTACTGTTACCGGGGTACCGGGTCACATGACCTTTTGGGGGTCACATGGTTAAAAGCTGGGGAGGTGGGAATACTGGAAAAGTTCTGTCCTCCATACACTTTCTGTTACCGGTACCCCGGGTCAATGACCTGTTTTGGTGGTCACAGGGGAAAAACCTGCTGGGAGAAGTTCTGCTCTCCATACACTACTGTTACCTGGATACCAGGGGGGCATGACCGTGTGGTGGTTTAATGGTTTAAAAATTTCGGAGGTTTGGGAAAAACGGAGAAAATTTTGCTCCCCCATAACTACTGTTTCCCGGAATTTCCCCGGGTCAAAATGACCTGTGTGGTGGGCACTTTATAAGGAAAAGCTGGGGGGAAAAAAAGGGTTTTGTCCTCCATACACTACTGTTACCTTGGGTAAGGGTTTACATGAACCCGTGTGGTGGTCACATGAAAGGGCACTGCGGGGGTAGTAATTAAATGGAGAAGTTCTGCTCCTTTTATACACTATGTTACCCGGTTTCCAGGGGGCAAAATGACCCTTTTGTGGTGGTCACATGTAAGAAAAATCTGGAGGTTGGGAATACTGGAAAGTTCTCTCCTTTAACACTTTTCCCGAAACCTTCCCCCCAGTTAAAAACCTTGGGGGAAAACAAAGGTTTTACATGAAAATGGGGTTCCTTGGGGGGAAAATGATAAGGAAAAAAGCTGGAGGGGGTAAAACTGGAGAAGTTCTGCTCCTTTTATACAAAATACTGTAACCAGTTATTCCATGGAGCCCGCCTATGGACAAGGAAAAGTGGGGGTATACCATTTTTGATTTCTATATAGGGGCCACTGCACTGGATAAAAAAGGAAAGGGGCAGAAATTTTAAAAAGGGATATAGTAAATTGTGCGATTCGCTATTATAGACATAAAGACATTATAAAGTGGACAACCCCTTTAATATTCCATTTTCCTGTACAAGCTCCTGGTTTGTGAAGCACAGGCAGTTTCACGCGGCTGTAATAGGAACACACTGTAGCATCTGTATGATGAACTGTAAGGTGGGAATTCCCATCACATTTCTTCTGCCCGGCCACTGGCAGGGGAGGCAGCCACTCATGTGCTACTTTACATTTACTTCTAGGAAAGTACCAAGCAAATGTGCACGTAGAACTCCCATAGAAATGGTGGTGCGCACGTGGCCACCTCCATGTTCCCAGCAGAAGTGTCCTTACACCAAGGTCCCCGGCAGTCTTACTGAACCAAGTCTCAGTCACCACAGAAGTCTACTGGAGATGCAACATCTATTAGGTGCCATTTACACTGGGGCAGTTTTTCAGACAATGTTCTGATTGGAATTACAGAAAGAAAGAAAAATACAGTGGAAACACTCTTTTACATTTACTCCTGCCATTCCTCAGCCTCTTGCGATGCAGTAGATTTCTATGTGGTACTCGCACATGGTAATTTTCTGCCATGTTTTCACCAGTTTTTGGAAAGCACCACAATAAGCTGTATTTGAGGCACCTTTAAATTTTGACAGTACTACCCGGCGGTTTCCCGTGGATACATTCTATAATGAAACCATCTATTACAAGCTCATCCATTCACATGCAATTTCTGATGTACCGACTAGTACACAATCACCTCAAATGTTAAAGGGGTTTTGCCACAATCTCATTTCCTACATCCAGCTCTGTGCGCTCAGAAGAGGGCGTGTGTGATTTGTTTGAATTGCATATCATGTGACCCAGCAGGATGACCTCACCAGGCCTTTCCTCTCTCTAGTCAAAGAAAGGTCTGTTTATGTAAAGCATTGTGAATTGCTGAGAGGTAAAGTTTCTGCCTCCAGGCACAAGAGTCCTAGGTTCAAATTCCTGCAGAAACCAAACCTGTGGATTTTTTTTTCTCTGCATCAGTGCACAGACCTCATTGAGGTTTCTTTTTCCATTTATTTGCACTGTTTGACTAATTACTAAGGAAAACAGAGGATGGGAGTAGAGTGACAGCACCTTGGTTTGAACATTCAGTAGCTGCCTGAGAGGAGAAGTGATGTCTGAGTATGTGCGACCAGGACTGAGGAGCTCTCAGCCTGGAGACTAGCTGTAAACAGTGGATCACTGAAGGAGCAGCTAAAACTAAAACGGTGCAGAATTTTTAATAATAATGAATGGTGAAAATGTTTGTTATTTCATTTGCAAGCTTCCCATGTCAATTTTACTTCGTGGCAAAACCCCTTTAAGGCACACAGAGGTATGCACAGAGCAAGGTGATGGACGACTGACCCATCAGGACACTATAGACCATAAATCAACGCATCATTTACATCTGCTAAAACACACAATGATTTTATAGCGACCCAGGAAGAGTGCGTCAACCTTAATGGGGTTTGGTCGTGTGGCAAAATCCCTTCTGAAGCCAGCTTGCTTGGAGCATTGGAGAGGGCCCTGTTAGTGCAGATCTTGCCCATTCACGTCAAAGTGAGTTTTGGAGTTTGGACTGGGTTTGGCGTTTTTGCGCAGATTCCAAACTCCAAAAGAAATGGTAGAATAGCGCAAGCGCTGCCATGTCCCCGTTCTCAATGGCAAAGAGCTACAAAGTGGACTTATAAGGGAAAATCGGCAAACATGGGGCTCATCTATTCAGCACCACATCTGCATGACTCCAAGTCCGCCTCACAGTGCTCCATTCCCTTACACACACCTCAAAAATAGAATCCTTTAATTGGCTTCCTATGAAATATACATACGTGAATGCCTGAAACAGATTAACAAGGCAAGTGAGATGGGGGTGACATTACCGTCTGCCAAAGCAGGAATAGCTCTTTGAAGCCGTTCCAGGCTCTAATAGAGTGCCAAGTCTAACATCCTTATGTCTTCATAGATGGACAAGGGTTGCCAAACTGGAGACGTCTCACTTAAAGGATATCCGCCAGCTTGTTTAATACCCCCATAATGGTCGCACAGGACCACTGACCGCATTCCCTACAAAATCCTCAAAAAGCGCGGCAGCATTTTATTCACGTGCACTGCACCCCCATCCCCAACTCTTGATTATTTTTATATTCCCCCTAATGCCCCCTCCACACCCTGCTGCGGGCCGGCTAGAGAGCTCGATGACTATACCACTGTTACAGAGGATGGACAGGGATCACATCTGCCAATCTACATACAAAGGACTCCTAAGCTCAGCAAGAACAAGAGGACTCTGCACCGGTACAGCTGTCAGATTACATAGAACATGGTGACAGATTTTCCTAAAGCTCCAAGGAG
This sequence comes from Phyllomedusa bahiana, assembly GCA_025379985.1. Lineage (NCBI taxonomy): Eukaryota > Metazoa > Chordata > Amphibia > Anura > Hylidae > Phyllomedusa > Phyllomedusa bahiana. The sequence continues at coordinate 24,229 of JAODAL010014073.1, forward strand.
GGATTTTACAACACAGCTCTATCCCCATTGAACCTATTTTCTGTTGAATTAAAGGGGTTGTCTCACTACAAGGATTGCTTTTTATGTTAAAAGATCTTGCAAAAACAAGTCACTTTGCAATATGTCCATTAACAGTGTCCTAGCCCATACAAGAGGGGATATCTAGGAATAGGCAGATCAGCTCTTCAGGTCGCTATAGCTACAGACCTGTTCAATCTCTCCTGATAGGCTGCCAGTGCTGGTTGCTATAGCTACAGACCTGACTTCTACTGCAGCCTAGTGGAAGCCAGTAAACACGCCCCTGAATTCAAAATGAAACCAAGAAAACAGGACTGAGGTAAGATGAATCAATGTAGTGAGACAACCCCTTTAAAGGTTCATTAGAAAAACTAAACGGCAGCTCCTATGCCTCCATTACGATAAAAAAAAAAAAAAAAAAAAAAAAAAGCGACCTCAGGAGCTGATGCAGCCCGTACAAGAGGGGATATCTAGGAATAGATTGGACATATATTATAAAGTGACTTGTTTTTGCAAGATCTTTAACATAAAAAGCAGCAGTCCTTGTAGTGAGACAACCCCTTTAAAGCAACAGAAAGAGGTCCTGAATCTTGCTGCATGTTTTGCATTAAGGTAGCAATGTTGCTCCACTAACGCTTCGTGTGAACACATCCTCAAAACTCACCTTGTGGTAGAGAAGACAACCGCAAGATCAGAGCCCAAAAATACAACTGAAAATACTAAAAACTGCATTCATTCCATCTACGGGCCCGTCCCCACGGCACAGGTTTTCAGTCAGATTTACAGACAGGTTTTGGATTTGAAAACCCATCTGTAAAGCGACTGTCAACCTTTTTCATTGACAAATAGAAAATCTGTTCGGCAGTTCACACTGCACGGATTTTCCACCGGATGGATTTTCACACCGCCGGTGTAACGAGAAACTTAGAACATGTTCATTCCTCCGCCTGGTTTTGGGTGGGAATTGAACAATTCAATGTGAAGGGGGATGGCTGAAACCGCAAGCCACGCACAAAAGCCGTCCCCTACGTGCCAAAAAATAGAAGAAAATAGAAAAAAATACGGGTCGGATAATCCGACCGATATTTTGTCATTACCGTGTGAACGCACCCCAAGGGTATGTTCGCCGGGTGATTTGGGAGTCGTGCTCATCAGCATGTACTCCAGCAGTGCAGGGGATAACACACACGTCAGCAACCCGTAGCCACGCATTACTGTCATTTAGCTCCTCGTGCGTACAATACAATCGGATTGTACGTGCGGGGGGACGAGGCGTAATCTATAGTTTTCTATGAGAGCTATGGATTACCGTAATTATGGGGCGCATTTCCCCGTGTATTAAGCGCAGTACGCCGCGAAATGCGCTCCAAAATAAGCCGTGTGAACATAGCCTAACTCTGCTCACTATACAGGTTTCTCATCATGAAATTCAGCTTGTGCACTTATGCCAAGATCCCTTCTGCGTTGGAGGTTACATTTGGAGCCAAGGTGGAACCGGATCCATTTCATGAAGGACACCGACAGCACCTGACAAACCTCGCCGACTACAATGGGGTTTGCTGCGCTTTTTTTTTTTTATGAACTCTGAAGAGAACACAGAGGACCTGACAACTACACCACTCTGGTATACATAATTAACATGTATGACCATTAGCAATTTGGCTACTGGAACTCATCCAAGGCTATACATATAGAGGTGCTGAATACCTATACAGAGCTGCACATGACCTGCTCGAAAAGCTTCTGCTTAGCCAGGATAATGACTGAGAGGAGCTTTACCCTGTACTTGATCAATTACATCCCTGTGTCCAGCACCTGCCTAACGCATGCACCACTATACTGAGAGTGACGGGCCTCCTCACACACAAAATCACAAGCAACTAAAGGCAAATTTCTACCCAAGTTAGCCTGCAAGCCTACAGGACACCGACCTGAACAACCCCCAGCTATTATCATATGCTTTTCAGAAACCATATATTATGTAATATATATATTTGCTGTAATTATATATATAGATGCTGGTGATGGAAGGGTGTTAAAAGCAGGGCAGAAGGCTACAGAGCTCTATAGGGTTAAAGTTTGTCAGTAAGGCACAAACAAGCTCATGTGCTGTTGCTAAAACACAACATATATTAGTATTGCCTCCATCAGATCCTGCATACATGACCTCACGTCTGATCTCATTATTTCCAGGCTAGAGAACGGCCTCTCTACACTAACTTAGGGGCAAAGCGGTGACCACAGGGGCAACATCTCTAACAAAGTCAGGGTAAAAAGGAATTGCCTCAGCCACATCAGTTTTGATGAATCGTAACCTCTACTTCTTTGAAAACAGGTGAAAAATTTTGCTGAAATCTGTTTGTCATGGGAGCAGAATCTTCTCCCCTGGGGCAGCGCTTTGCCTGCTCCATGTCATCAATTACACTCCTCATGTGATGAGGCTGAAGATATGGGATCAGTAGCAGTGGTCGGACCCAATTCCTTTTGCTCATTGCACTGCATCGAACTGGACCAACTAATTATATATTTTGGGAGTCGGACTCTGTCCATTTTATGACGACTCCGATTTCTGCAAAATAGGCACCGACTCCACAGCCCTGGTTGTCTCACTACAGTGATTTGCTTTCAACATGTAGGGACAGATTGGAGACTTTCTTAAAACATTTCTTTGTTGAATTTTCTTTAGTCAGGAGATATAGGAGATTATCGCCTCTTAGAGCACACAGGTTTATCTGGTTATGACCATCTCTCCCTGCTCTAAGCTGCCGTCACTCACTCCGACCATGGCGAGTCACCTCTGGCAGAGTCTTATTTCACGCTGCAGACTTTGTTCACTTTGCTAAATGACAACTTTCCCTATTTAGATTTCTTGTGTACTACACTTCATAAATCTCCTGCAGCCATGTCAATGTGACCGGAATAGCAGAGCTGATATGTCAATCACAGCTATAGGACCACCCACAGCCTGATTCAGGCAGTGTAAATCTAAAGCTGGCTGTAGCTCTGTAAAACCTCCTTAACGACAGCGCACCGTCTTTTAACGTCGGCTGGTGCAGGTCATTCGTCTGCAGCAACGTCTTTTGCCGTTGTTGCAGATACCGGGGTTTGCGGCGCCCGGCGCCGCAACTGCGCTAGGTTCGGGGCTGTACTACACAGCCCTGATCCCAGAGCATCTCCTGCGAGCACCGGGGGAAATCTCTGCTACCCAGTCCTTTAACCTTTTGATTGCGGCGGATCGTCACTGCAGCGCAATCAAAGGGTTCCCCTGCTCTGTCGGGTGATCGGAACACTCGGTGACTGGACAGAGCCCGGGGAATGGTTGCACTGTCAGCCCTGGGGACCCAGAGTAGCCCCAGAGCTGTCTGTGTATGAAGCCAGTGACCAGGACACACTGTGTGCTGTCCAGATCACGCCCCGTGTCAGACTGACACAGACTATAATGTAAATTTGCATATATGAATAAAGCTAATACATTACTAATTTAAAAAAAGTAAAAAATATAAAAAGTTAAAAAAAAGTAAAAAAATAATAAATATTTAATAAAAAATGATTGTGCATACATTACACACACACAGAAACCCTCCACATATTAGGTATCCACCTAGGTAATAACCTGTAGAATTAATCTAACAAGTTATTAAGCGTGGAATGTGAATGGTGTAAAAAAAAAAACAAAAAAAAAAATAAAAAAAAATAACATTTTTTAAATTAAAAAATTCTGCAATAATTTCTAAGTGAACTTAAACTATACCCCCATAAAGTACAACTTGTCCCGAATAAAAACGAGGCGTCATCTAACTGCGTCATTGAAAATAAAAAAAGTTACAACTGTTGAAACGCAAGGAACAAAAAAAAAAAAAAAAAAAAAAAAGTTCTGGTGATTAACTAGTGTTCAGGCCTGGGGCTTAAGGGGTTAAGGTAACCTGCAGACATCATTGAATGGTTAGGTCATGAGCAGGGCTGGTCTAAGGCATCATGTTTTTTTTTTTTTTTTTTAAGAGTAGTTAGAATAATGAATCAAAATGAGTGTAAGCAATGACTCTTAAGGAACAAATATGGACTTGGTCATACACATAGCGGCCGTCTCTATAGGTTATTCAACCAGAAACCACATGTATGGCCCCAACAGCCGCTGCTCTGGTCTCCTCTGTGCAAGGGGCTCCCACCTTTTTAAAGGTCACAAGCCAGGTTAGAACATAACGGATGGTGTTGAGCAACATTGAAAAACAGATACGACTTAACAGGGTGTTGACTGCAGTGATGAGGTCTTGACCCTACCGCCTCCCTGGTGGTCAGAGGGGTCGCAATACCTTTCTTTACTTGGAGCATGGATAAAGTTTACTGCAAATGCCTTCTAACCAATTTCCTTGGCAAAGAAACAGAGTGGCTTGTTGGCACCTGGCATATGGACGTTTGTCCCACCAGACACCCGAACTACATGCGACACCTTGACAAAGCGCGAGACGCTCGTAGGTGATCTGCAACCTTCTTATCCCCCACCGGTTTTAAGCTACTATGCAATAAAGAAACGAAGTTTAGAAGATCGGCGAGTGCCGTCTATTTACCTTTTCATATCTACATGTGGCTCCCCCCCCCCCCCCCAAAAAAAAAAAACCCCACCTTCATCAAGACATTGCACAGAATTACAAGACCATATTTCTCTAACCAGACACATTTAACCTCAATGGCAGAGAAAGTGGTCAACCAGCAAGAGATATCACCCATGGCCAAAAATGTCAGCAATTACTGTAGTCACCACAGCAGGGTAGATTACCAGTCTGAGAGACCATTAATCGTTGTCTATGCCCAGAATATCCGCCTGACGCAAAGGAGTGTGCAGGATACAGACACTGCGGCACATTTACCAAGGCAGCGGCACCAGTATTCTGGCACAGTTTGCCAAAAATAATGGCGGCGATCATTTACCCTACATTATGTGCTTTAGACAGTTCCTAGACACTTCTGCACCTCGTCCCACAAAAAGGAATGACCTTGGCAAAAGGAGCGCATCAAACCACGCGCAAAAGTGGTGCTGCAGCTATTAGCATAAAGTAAGCCACTAAAAGGTGTAACGTTAGACTAGACGGCTCTAACAGCCGCCAGATTTATCCACACGATGATACATGTGGCGCATTGTGAGACGGTCTAGTCCAACGTTACACTAAAGGGGATGTTCACACAGCGTCGGAGTACGTTTCACATACAGAAAAACTGACCCCAAAACACATTCAACGCCGTTCAGTGTGATTTTACATTGAAAGCAATGCAGTGATCATATCACGTACATCCCAATCACCGCCCTTGGAGATGCCAACAAGTGACCGCCGGGGTCCAGTGACTGGCTGCTGTGGGCATCTGGAGGCAGAGCATGACAATGTGAACCAAATGAATAGGCCCCCAGGAAGGTGAAATAGGGTTTCAATACCCCTGGTTCCTTATGAGTGAAGACCACCCCACAGCCCCCCCGGAACCCCAGGAAATGTGGGGGATCTCTTAAGCCGCCCCGGGGTGTGGCTCTGTAAAACCGTATGGTGAGAAAACCTATAAGGCAACCTGCAGACATCACTGAATGGCCCTGCTCATGACCTGACCAGTCTAAGGGTATGTTCAAATGATGTATTGCGGCGCCGCAATACATTGTGCGTCTCGGGAGGTTGCGCATACAATATGATCGTATTGTACGTGCGGGGAGATAAGTGACATGTCACTTATTCGCGGCGCTTCGCAAATAATGCATGCCTATGGGGCCAGCGGGCTGCCGCCCCCATAAACATGCTGCCGGCCCCATAGACATGGATTACTTTGCAAAAGTGCCACAAATAAGTGACGTCACTTATCTCCCGCACGTACAATACGATCATATTGTACACAACGGGGGGGGGGGGGAAGAGGCGTAATCCATAGTTCTCTGTGAGTGCTATGAATTACCGTAATTATGGGGTTAATTTCCAGGGCTGTGGAGTCGGAGTCGGTGACTATTTTGCAGGAGTCGGAGTCGTCATAAAAGGGACCGACTCCCAAAATATATAATGAGTTGGTCCAATTAGTTCTGCAGTGCAAAGAGCAAGAGAATTGGTCCCGGCCAGTGCTACTGTCCCATATCTTCAGCCTTATCACATGAGGAGTCTAATTGATGACATGGAGCAGGCAAAGCGCTGCCCCAGGGGAAAAGATTCTGCTCCCAGGGCAAACAGGATTTCAGCAACATTTTTCACCTGCTTTCAAAGAAGTAGAAGAGTTTCAACCATTCATCAAAACTGACTGTGGCAATTCCTTTATACCCCGACATTGTTAGAGATGTTGCCTCTGTGGTCACTGCTTTGCCCTCAACCCAAGTTAGTGTAGAGAGTTCGTTCTCTAGCCTGGAAATAATGAGATCAGATGTGAGGTCATGTATGCATGATCTAATGGAGTCAATATTATTTCTCAGAACAAATTCAGAGACTCCACAAATGTTCCTGTAGTGTTTTGCATATTTACTTTTTTTTTGTGTCCTAAAGTCATATCCAATAAATATATTTACACTGACAAGAAAATGGTAACAATGTTTGAACTTGTACTTTCAGGCTCCATATCTCCCTCCACTACAACTTTGAGGCTACTGTAATTTTATATAAACATCTTTCATTCTTATACATAATTTTGACTTGCAAGTATTTAGCATTGCTCAGTTCTGCAGATTTTCCTGTAACTGCATTGTTACTGTTTTGCTCTAAAAATCAAAGTGTTAATTTTGTATTTTTTTGTTAGTATTTTGGAAATCACCTTTTTGGGTTTTTATTTCTGCCTGAATCCTTCCGGGCCTGAATCAGATTCAAGCAATCTTGACCAAAATCTGATCCCAGGTCTCTTCCACACATTCCCAATTTGGTGCAGACTGGACTTGGATACAAATAAGTTTTTCTTTCAACTTACCCACAAGTGTTCAAAAGATCAAAACATTGTTACCCTTTTGCTTGTCAGTGTCTGTTCTACCTAAACAGCTTGATTATTGTATCATAAGGTGATGAACAGCCTGATGTTACCATTTTACTACAGTAAAGTTATCACTTAAACATGCGCCGTGTATGAGGGAGTCAGGAGTCGGAGGTTTGGGAAATTGAGCAGTTGGAGTCGGGGCTCAGGCTTGCCGACTCCACAGCCCTGTTAATTTCCCCGCGTATTAAGCGCAGTACGCCGCGAAATACAAAGTGAAATGCGCCCCAAAATAAGTCGTGTGAACATACCCTAAGACGTCATATTTTTAAGAATAGTTAGAATAATGAAATCACAAGTGGAAGCAATGACTCCTAAAGGCCTGGAGGGAACCCTGTGGCGGCAGAGGATTTAAACAGACGAGTACTGAATTTGTGTTTCCTTCTTCCCAATCATTTTCAGCTGCTAGAACATTTTTTTAAAACTCCTGAATAATTCCTTTAACAAAAAATAAAACTAAACAATAATTGGTGATAAATCCCCATAAACATGAATAGAAGGACACCAAGTTTTTCAGCATTCCTGGGAAACTTTTTTAGCTGCACTGGCTCCATGGAGGTGACCCATAAGAATTGACTGTTTGTTACACCTGTAGATGTCATACGGATAAATCATCAAGTAGAGGCAGTGTTCATCTTTACACCTATGAGAAGGCCCAAAAATGTCATTGGTGAATGCCCTGCCACTGGCCCCCACTGCAGATACCAGTATGCAGGGCCCCTGGGGCTGCTCCCAGCATTGCATCCTGTCATCTGCTGCAGTCAGAATGACACGTTCCACAACATGACTAACCCCAGGAGCAGGTATTTAAGAGCCACTTTAGACATATTAGGAAATATGGAGAATGCCCTTGTATAATATTATTGCTGCCATTACCTGCACAGATGGAATAATAATTAAGAAAACCCTCACTCCTCATTTCCATCTGCTGGTACCACTACTGGCATGTTCTGCAAGAGGAGAGGAAAACCACCTCTGATGATGCCAGTCCCCCCACTGCATGACATACATGCTGCAGTATTCAGCTCCCACAACCTCTCCCGCTGTATTAGGACCTGCTCTCTTCTCCCAAAAGTTGCAACAGCTACAAATGTTTGAAGAAAAACGACCCGCCCTCTCCAAACTTTATTCCAATCCCCTATGGGCTACAAGGCACCTGCACAGTTCCAAGACCAGTGGTCACCTTAGGGGAGACCCAATACTTGCTCCTGACATCACCCCGAGTGACGAGGCCCGAGCATCAACCAAGGAGTTTAAAATAAAGTTGTCCCGATTTTGTCCATAGTATTTGGACTTGTGCGGAAACCGTGACGTTCTGGGAGTCATAAGAACTCTGAATCTGAAAAGGGTTGTCTCACTACAAGGATTGCTTTTTATGTTAAAGATCTTGCAAAAACAAGTTACTTTGCAATATGTGTCCATTATCGGTGTCCTACCTATTCCTAGATATCCCCTCTTGTATGGGCTGCATCAGCTCCTCAGGTCGCTATAGCTACAGACCTGTTTTCTCTCTTCTGATAGGCTGACAGTACTGGTTGCTATAGCTATAGACTTGTTCGGTCTCTCTTGATAGGCTGCCAGCACTGGTTGCTATAGATACAGATTTGTTCGATCTCTCTTGATAGGCTGCCAGCACTGGTTGCTATAGATACAGACTTGTTCGATCTCTCCCGATAGGCTGCCAGCACTGGTCGCTATAGCTACAGACCTGGCTTCTACTGCAACCTAGTGGAAGCCAGTAAACACGCCCCTGAATTCAAAGTGAAACCAAGAAAACAGGACTGAGGTGAGATGAATTAATGTAGTGAGACAACCCCTTTAAGTTACGGCATCATTTAACTTTAGAGCCAACACAGCTCCTGTTCCATAATCTACCACAACATTTTAGAAACCATTCATTTCGGCATATATTTTGTTAGCCATTAAAAGAAGCCTCCTGGCCAAATGGTTGGATCCAAACATCCCGACATTGCAGGAAATGATCAAGGCGGTCAAAAAAAAAAAATCATCTTGAAAAAGACAGAATTTACATTATTAGGTCCAAGGAAAGTCAATCCTCGAAATTTTTTTAAAAATGGCAGGAGTTTATAGTTAATTTTTACACCCCCCCCCCCCCACCCCCGAGATCAAGGAGATCATGCAGCCTTTTATTTACCCCTCCTGGTATCTCTCCTCTCCACCAGCAGGTGCTCTGGATGTCTCTATCCCATAACCTGGGAGCTTTCCCTCAGCCAGATGATGATACCATGCCCTGGTTATCCCCCTGGTAAGTGTGTGCACGAGGTGGGGGGTGAATTTGTCTTCTGGAGAGTAGGGGGCATGTGACGATCTCGCAGCATTCTACTAGTGTAGTATTTGTTTTATTAACCTTTTATTCCAGACCTTACCTATTTACATAGGCGTATGCGCTTATGTTTGCCGTACTCATCTGCATCTAGGCACCACTGCTGTGAGTTGCAGTGGGGGTTTTCTCTTTTTGACTGAAAATGGAGTCGTGTCATTACTTCATCCATATTATGATAACAGAGTAGTTAATTAGTAATACTCTCCTGTGTTGTGACTGCTTAGTATTTTTCTTTATTTGTACCAATTGTGTATCGAATTATATCTCCTCTATTGGACAGCTGTCAATATATGTTTATTCGGGATTGTTAAATCTATTAAATATGATGGTAAATAATTTAAGTTGTCCTATCTGGGCTGAGCGGGGGCTGCAGATTTTGGAGCCGGACGGCCACACATGACCCCTAACCTCAGAAGAGTTCCGAAAGGGCATCAGATCTTGTGATTATACTGCGACATAAGAATTGCACTGAAACTTTAAAAACCTCCCACGGTGCTAAATAGAGAATTAACCCACACATCCCTCTTCCATCACTGCAAGAACTTGTGCCCCCCCCACCCATCACTCACAGATGATGTCACATTCATGGATGCAATGATGCTGCAGCCAATCACAGACTTCTGTGGGTATATCCTGTACACGCAGATTGGTTGCAGCATCATGTGATCCATCAATGTGTCATCAGTGAGGGATCGAGGGGACACCGTAGCTCTGGAACAGTGGCAATGGGAGAGGCGAGTGTGGGCTAATTTTCTATTTAGCACAGTGAGAGGGTTTTGCTTTTTTTGTAAAAAAAAACAACTTCTGAAAAAACCCCTTTAAAACGGAACCTGTCCCATTGAACCTGTTGTCTGATCTGTGGGACAGATGTCAGTTATAGAGCAGGAGAAGCCGAGCAGATTGATATGTAACTTTCTGGGGAACTGTGCCATTGAACACGCTATCATATCTGCTGGTTCACACGGCTTAAAATTGGACGTATTTCAGTCCGTAATTACGTGCCGGAGTGCGCAAATTACGGCTGGAATACGTCCCAGTCATTACGGTAATCCACAGTTCTCATAGAGAACTATGGATTACGTCTCCTCTCCCTGCTCGGAGAATACGCCGGGCGGGGAGATAATTAACATGTGAATTACCAGCGGCGTATACACAACGCTAGTAATGAAAGTGTATGGGCCGGCGAGGTGCCGTCCCCCCGCACCCGTGCCGTAATTGCGCCCTGCAAATGCACCGTGTGAACCTAGCCTAAGTAGTCCAGTGGGCGGAGTTATTAGTGACTGACCGTTGTCTCTGTATGCATGCTAATACCAGAAAGGCTGTCAGTCACTGATAACTCCGCCCACTGGACACCTTACCACAGAATAAGAAGGAATTCAAATAAAATACAAGTTCTACTGAATCTATATATCAATCTGTTCAGCTCCTCCAGCTCTATAACCTGATACCAGCAGATATGATCGCGTGTTCAATGGCACAATTCCCTTTAAATGTGAATGTGTCAGTCATCAAGCCGGAATGATAAACTTCTCATATCATCTAGTCCGATGCCGTGTAATAGAGGTGTGTGCTGAATGGGGCAGGAATGGTTGTAGTGTGGTGGAATGTGCCGTCTACTCAAGTAGGTGTCCCACAGCCGATAAGTCAGACACCCCAGGGTCACCATTAATTGCGATTTCAAATCCCCTCAAGACCTCATGGCTTCAATTCTGGGGTCACAGGCAGTTGACATATGACACAGCCCTGTGTACACCCTGAACGAAACCCAATGGGCCCGTTCATATGCCAGTGACCCTCACCTACCACTGCTCAGAACACATACCACCGTAATCTTAGCCTAGATAGGTCCTGGATTATTATTGCCTGGCCACAGAACTGATCAGAACACTTGATCTAAGCCCGGATAGAACATAGATGATTGTCTGGCCACAGATCAGAACACTTGATTTTCAGACAAGATAGGCAATGGATTGGTGACCCCTGGCCACAGCACTGATCAAAACACTTGATCTTAACCTAGATAGGTCCTGGATTATCAACGCCTGGCCACCGAGCTGATCACCACCTAGATAGGTCCTGGATTATCCATGCCTGGCCATAGAACCGATCAGAACCCTTGATCTTAGACCAGATGGGTGATGGATTGGCGACTCCTGGCCACAGCACTGATCAGAACACTTGATCTTAGCCTAGATAGGTCGTGGATTATCAATGCCTGGCCACAGAACCGATCACAGCCTAGATAGGTCGTGGATTATCAATGCCTGGCCACAGAACCGATCACAGCCTAGATAGGTCGTGGATTATCAATGCCTGGCAACAGAAGTGATCAGAACCCTTGATTTTAGAGCAGATAGGCAATGGATTGGTGACCCCTGGCCTCTGCACTGATCAGAACACTTGATCTTAGCCTACATAGGTTCTGGATTATTAATGCCTGGCCACAGACTGATCAGACCACTTGATCTTAGAGCAGATAGGTGATGGATTGGTGACCCCTGGCCTCTGCACTTTGACACAGCGCATGGATCGATGTTACCTGCATTGATGTAAATGCCTGGAAACAGAGCAGCTCCGGGCAAGGGTTAAGCGCCCTCCATGGGGCCCCCACACTCTTGGAATCAGTGCCTTGAGGAGATGATCCCTTGGCTGATCCCTGCCCCAGGCGATCCACCCTGCACTGCTGGCAGATGCCACATGTGGCATCTGCCAGCTTGTGAATCATTCTATGCGGCTCTGTCCTTGGGGTAATGGCAGCGCCCGGCCGGCCTCTGCAGGAGGAGGGCGGATGTCTGGAGGCCGCGGAGCCCCCACACTGCGGAGCGGTACTCACCCGTCTCCCACCACCACACACTTGATGGCCTGCATGGCTGCTCCGCGTCGATGTTCCCGGTAGCGGGAAAAAGAGGTGGGAAAAAAAAAAAAGGGCGGCGCCGACAAGGCCGGAGGAGGCTACGAGCAAGAGCCGCCGAGCACACTCCTGCCTCGGTGACAGCGGCTGCTCCTCTGTGTACGGGAGGACGAGGCGGACCGCGTAAGGAACCGGAGGCTGCAGCAGCCACCACCCTGAGCCCGGAGCAGGAGCGCCTCAATAATAAGATACAGGAAGCGCGCTGCCCGCGTCACTACCGGCCGCGCCTCGAAACGCGCCGTGCCCGCGCCTGGGTGCGCCCGAGCCGCTGACGTCACAGGGGAAAGCGCGGGCAAGGGGCGTGTCCCGGGAAGAGGGTCACCTGACTGATCAGGCCACGCCCCTCAGCGCTGCAAGCAGGGAGGTCTGGAGCTGACGGCTCCCTGACAAGCACATTCCTACCACGTCCAGGAATGTCCGAGCCTCGGGTACCGCGCCTGAGACGTGGCGGGAGGGGCTCCCTGCAGGGCTAACTCATCATTCCTGCAATGTGGTGGAAATGGTTCAAAAATGACCGCTCCTTGGGACGCAAATGCTTAAAGGGGTTGTCTCACTACAAGGATTGCTGCTTTTTACGTTAAAGATCTTTCAGAAACAAGTCACTTTGCAATATACGTCCATTAACAGTGTCCTACCTATTCCTAGAGATCCCTTTTGGTTGGGCTAGATCCAGTGTCGGACTGGGGGGTCTGGGGCCCACAGGGGAATTGATCTTGGGGGGCCCACCCTACTGTATGTAAAAATATTACCGGGCCTCTGGGAATAAATGGCCCATTTTACCCAAAATACAGTGTAAACAAAAAATTTATTTGTAGTACAATCAAGGATCACACAAAATGTCAGTCTAGGGCCGGGACACGGTAGGCAAGGTGGGGGAACGCCGGGCGCCTACCTCTGCCTTTCTCTGGGGGGCGAAAAACAGGGGCCCCAAACGTCGCTGTCAGCTGGAAAGGTCACGATGAAGGGGTTTCATCGCGACGCTCCCCTCTCCCAGATGCACAGCCCTCATAGGCCAGCGCCGGGAGAAACGCCCGGCCGGTGGAGGCGTGGGGACAATACTCCGTTCGGGAAGAGGGAGCCGCGGGCCCGGGGCAGAAAAGGGGCGCGGGGGGGGGGGGGCGGGGGGGGCCGGGACGACGAGGAGGGCGGCCGGGGAACAGAAGAGGACGGCGGGCCGGAAGAAAGGAGCGGCGGTCGGGGAAGAAGAGGAGCGCGCGGTCGGGACAGAAAGGGGCGGCGGGCGGGACAAGGAAGGTGAGTATTAATGTTTTTATTTTTGCCCGTGCCCCTACGCCTGCCTGTGGCCCCCATACGCCTGCCTGAGCCCCTAAAGGGGGCCTGCCTGTGGCCTATTCGCCTCTTTGGCCCTATAACGCCTGCCTGTGGCCCCCATACCCTGCCTGGGCCCTTACCCTGCCTGAAACCTCCATATGCCTGCCTGTGGGGCCCTATACCCTGCCTGTGGCCCTATACGCCTGCCGTACCCCCAAAAAGCTTTTCCTTACCCCCCCACGCTTTCCTGTGACCCCCCCTTAAAAGCCTTCCCCTGTGACCCCCCATAGCTTGCGAGCCTCCATAGCACGCCTGCCGAGCCTCCATATGCCCGCCTGAGCTCCATATGCCCCTGAGCCTCCATAGCCTGCCCTTGGCCATTTACGCCCCCCCTGTGGCCCTATCGCCTGCCCTTTGGCCTTTTAAAGCCTGCCTGGCCCCCAGCAAAATACCCCGCCGAGCCCCTAAGCTATATACCCGCCTAGAGTTAACCCCCTATCTATAACCCGCCTGAGTGCCCCTATTTTTTTATGTCTCCTCTGACTGAGGGGACATATATACCAAAATAACCCGTCGACTGAAGGACTTATATACTTATAAGTAAGGGGTGCTGGAAAGTGAGGGTTCTAAGAAATTTTTTTTCCAAAACCCAGGGACGAGTCGTGGGGCCGGGAGAAATCAGCATGAAAGGGGTTGGAACCCGGGGGAAGAAAAGGGAAAAAATGAACGACCTGACAGAAAGATGTTTTTCCCGGGGAGTCACTAATGTAACTGCAGTGTAATCTTTTTATTCTGGGAACCCACATACAACTATATCTACCACTATATGGTCCCCCCTTATGGGGTTATAAAGTTTTAGAGCCCCCTTTTTACACTGGTAGTCACATTGGGGGTGCGTTTTCGGGGTCAGGGTCTGGCAGGGTTTTTTTTTGATCCTTAAGTATAATAGTTTAGGGCTTGGTTTTGTAGGAGGGGGGTTTTTGTAACATTCATTCTCGGTAATTTGCTCCATGATGGTGGGTTATTTATGACTGTTATTTAGGGGGGATTAAATGTCAACGAGGGGAGCGATTTTGAAAACGCAAATTTATCATTGTGCAGTGACTACTGAGGAGATGGACTGGAGCTATGTGGAATGTACAGAGAATTAGTGACAGGACCTGGCACAGGGGCTCGAGGACCTGGCGCCGGGGCGAGAGGAATTAGTGGGGTTTGTTTGGGGAGGGTGGGGGGGGGGTATTTTTTGGGGGTGTTTTGGGGGGGGGGGCGCCTTTTGGCTGTACTTGCCTAGGGCCCCAAAAATTGCCTTGTCCCGCCCTGTTCAGTCAAAACATATAGACAGAGGGCTAAGTAGCTCCATCCATATCCCCTCCACCCACATACAAATCCCCCACCACCCACATAAAATATCCCCCCACCCACATACAATTCCCCCTCCCCCCATACAATACCCTCCTCCACCAAACAATCCCCCTCCACCACCATACAATATCCCCTCCACCCACATACAAATCCCCCTCCACCCACATACAATATCCCCTCCCCAAAACAATATCCCCCTCCACCCACATACAAAAACCCCCCCCACGTTTCCTTGGTCACGCCCCTCACCACCTTCTAAAATAAACACCAGCAAGAAAGTAAAAGTGAAAAACTCCTATCACAGGGTCAGGTGTTCCCTCACTCTTACAATCAGGGACACATTTACGCTGCCACTATACTAACGCCGATATAACCTACAGCACCACCATATGGAGACCACATAGAGGTCTGACACCAGCTCAGGTATAACCTACAACACATCCATATAGAGACCAAAAATAGGGGTCACAACACCAGCTCAGGTATAACCTACAACACCGCCATAAAAGAGACCACATAGAGTTCACACACCAGCTCGGGTATAACCTAGAAAAACCCCCAAAATGGAGACCACATAGAGGTCAGACACCATCTCAGGTACTACCTACAACACCACCATATAGAGACCACCTAGAGGTCAGACACCAGCTCAGGTATAACCTACAACACCACCATATTGAGACCACATAGAGGTCAGACACCAGCTCAGGTATAACCTACAACACTGCCATATAGACACCACATAAAGGTCAGACACCAGCTCAGGTATAACCTACAACACCACCATATAGAGACCACATAAAAGGTCAGAACACCAGCTCAGGTATAACCTACACACCCCATATAGAGACCACATAGAGGTCAGACACCAGCTCAGGTATAACCTAAGAAAAAACCGCATATAGAGACCACATAGAGGTCAGACCCCAAAGCTCAGGTATAAACTTCCCACCCCCATATAGAGACCACATAGAGGTTAGATACCAGCTCAGGTATAACCTTACAACACCTCCATATAGAGATAAACATAGAGGTCAGACACCAGCTCAGTATAACCTACAACACTGCCATATAGAGACCACATAGAGGTCAGACACCAGCTTGGGTCACATCACTTTTACAGTGAATACGGGCACTGATCAATATAGAAGAAAAAAAAAAAAATCCCTGACGTCAGGGTCTCACCGGAGATGTCCATAATCTGAGAGTTGTTCTCTTCTCTTATAGATCCGTTCTTAATTCCCTTTTTCTTCTGCATCCGTTCCACACTGCCATGATGACTTGTCCCGGCCACCACTCATACCTGCAGAAATTACACACAAATATCTTAGAATCCTCGATTTTCCAGCATCTCTTTATCTATTCCCACCTCTGTCCAAACTGCCCAGGGGGGGGAGAGCGGGTACAAGCCATAACTTAGAGGCACAATCTCCTTAGTTGAAGGGTGGGGAGAGGACTAACCCCCTGGAGATAATGCTACAACTATGGACTGTTGCTCTTTCAATTATATTAACAGGTAGGTAGGCAAGACCCTAGGTAGGTAGGCAAAGAGGCAAGGCCCCAGGTAACTAGATAGGCCCTATTTAGGTAGGTAGACCCCCCCGCTGGATAAGTTGGTAGGCCAGCCCCAGGCAGGCTGGTGGGTACCTAGCTACAGGTGGGTAGGTAAACAGCCCCTAGTTAGATAAGCAGGCCCCAGTTAGGAAAGTAGATCGTCTACAGTTAGGTTGGTGGACCCCAGTTAGTTAGGCTGTAGGTAGGTGGTTTCCCCCAGTTAGGTAAGCTTTAGGTAGTTAGGGCCCCCTTTATATAGGCTTCAAGCAGTTAGGGACCCCCTTTATGTAGTATACAGGCAGTTAGGGCTTCCCTTGAAGTAGTATACAGGCAGTTAGGGCCTCCTTTAGGTAGTATACAGGCAGTTAAGGCCTCTTTTAGATAGTATACAGGCAGTTAAGGCCTCCTTTAGATAGTATACAGGCAGTTAGGGGTCTCCTTTAGATAGTATACAGGCAGTTAAGGCCTCCTTTAGGTAGTATACAGGTAGTTAGGGCCTCCTTTAGCTAGTGTGCAGTAAGTCAGCCCCCCTTCAGCTTGTGTGTAGGTAGTCAGGGCCCCCTTTAGTATTTAGGTAGACAGGGCCCACTTTAGGTAGACAGGGCTTCCATAGTTAGTCAGGGACCCCCTTTAGGTAGTCAGGGCCCCCTTAGGTAGTCAGGGCCCCCCCTTTTGGTAGGGTTTAGGGGGCCCCCCCTTTAGGTAGTCAGGGCCCCCTTTATGTAGCCAGGGCCCCCTTTATGTAACCAGGGCCCCCCTTTAGGAGTCCGGCGCCCCCCTTTACGTAGCCAGGGGCCCCGTTTGTAGTCAGTGCCCCACCTTAAGTAGCCAGGGCCCCCTTTAGTAGCCAGGGCCCCCTTTAGTAGCCAGGGCCCCCCTTTAAGTAGCCAGGGCCCCCCCCTTAGTAGCCAGGGCCCCCCTTAGTAGCCAGGGCCCCCCTTATTTGCCAGGGCCCCCCTTTAGTAGCCAGAGCCTCCATTAGTAGTCAGGGCCCCCATTAGTAGCCAGGGCCCCCATTAGTAGTCAGGGCCCCCATTAGTAGTCAGGGCCCCCCTTTAGTAGTCAGGGCCCCCATTAGTAGCCAGGGCCCCCCTTAGTAGTCAGGGCCCCCATTAGTAGCCAGGGCCCCCTTACATAGTTTAAAAAACAACATCAACAATCACTTACCTGGCTCCGGCTCCTGGTCGCTCCCGGGCGCTCCGAGCTCCCCGCCGGCCCCTGCCGCCCTGCATAGGCGGCACGGTGAAGTGACATCACCGCGCCGCCTACGTCACTAGTAGGGGCCGGCACCTGGCAGGTTGAAGGCCTAGTCCCTTCAGCCTGCCAGGGAGATCAGCGGAGCGCAGCGCTAGTGGCGCTATGCTCCGCTGACACCGCGCAGCCCTGAGAGTCGGGGACATTAGTCCCCAACTCCCACGCCAGTCTCTGGACGCTCGGGACGCAGGGCCCGGGCGTTCAGGGCCCGGAGGCGCGGCCGGGCCCCGGGGTGCGACGGCCCTGCCTCCGGTGCCCACCCCGGCTCGGGGGGGGGGGCCCACCGGGGGAATCACCGATCCCACGGCGGCCCAGTCCGAGCCTGGCTAGATCAGCTCCTCAGGTCGCTATAGCTACAGACCTGTTCAATCTCTCCTGATAGGCTGCCAGCACTGGTTGCTATAGCTACAGACCTGGCTTCTAACTGCAGGGCCCAGTGGAAACCAGTAAACACGCCCCTGAATTCAAAATGAAACCAAGAAAACAGGACTGAGGTAAGATGAATCAATGTAGTGAGACAACCCCTTTAATGTCACAGAGGAGGAATTATAGAAGTAAATAAAAGACACTATTTGGCTCTGCACATCCAAAAACCTTTTTTGAAAAAAATAAGCATAGGTGCACACTGACGCGGCAATAATATCTGCATTGGGGTCCCCTTGACGAAATCGGAAGGTGAGCTTAAGCACTTTTGATTAAAAATTGTGAACTAAGAACCCCAAATTTCATATATCCTTAGCAGAAATGCATTTTTCAAAAATTCCTATGTGCCTTTGATGTTTTCTTAGTTGATAGTGTGCCGCTGACATTTGGAATTATAGAAGTAGTTACATAGTACGGTTCAAAAAAGACACGTGTCCATCAAGTTCAACCAAGGGTGGGGAAAAAGTGGGTGAAGGGAGGGAGACAAGGAGTTACAGCCCAGCCTCACAACTGGTGAATGCCCTGAAACCCACAAGGCAAGAACCAATCTATTCCAGGGGAGACCCCAGCTCTGACCCCAGAGCATCCACCAGCCAGGATCCAGAATTTTACATGGTTATGTACGCATTAATATTCTTTAGTTTCAGAGTAGATGCACCATTGCCAGTAACATAACCAGGGGTGTAACTAGAAGTCACAGGGCCCCGTAACAAAATGAAATGGACCCCACCACCGAAAATAAACCAAAACAGCAGTCACAGTTATCATAGCTTTAAATAATACCGCCACATATGAGGACACTTGCACCATAGACCACCACCTTCCCTGCAAAAAGTACCTGAATGGGTCCCAGGGCCGGGACAACCTAGGGCGCCACTTCATCCCAGGCAGAAAAGAAGGCATGGAGTGGGCTGAATTCTCCATTGGGGGCGCTTTGTATCTTATTTGCTTAGGGCACCGAAATACCCTGTCCCAGTCCTGGCGGAGCCCTCTCAACCGATAGTTACACCCGTGCAGGTATAGATGGATACGAGCCATGACTCACAGCTTTCAGGATGGTTAACCAGCTCCTGCCCAGGCACGTTTTCCCTTTGTTTAGTGCACGCGGGTTTGAACCCCATAAGGTTTTCCACGCCTGGTAATTCTACATTTTTGGTCTTCTTTCCATGATATGTGAGGGTCCGTCCATACGGCAACGGTTTTCAGTCAGATTTTCAGACGGTTTTGGATTTGGAAACCGGCTGTCAATCCTCCACATAGACTTTAATAGAAAATCCAAGCTGTAGTCTACACAGCTCAAAATTTCTGACGGCAAATCCAACCATCTAAAAAAAAACGTTGAACATGTTCATTTTTTTGGGCAGAACATGAACCGTTCAATGCAAAGGGGACAACTGAATCTGCAAACCGTGGCCAAAAACCGTCCCCTTTACGTTCAAAAAACAACAAAATAGTGGTCAAATAATCCAACTTTTTTTGTCAGTGCTGTGTGGATGGACCTTTAGGGTATGTTCACACGGCGTTATGGAGCTGAAAAACGCCTTCAAAAGCGCTGTGTAAATCGCATCCAACACGCAGGTGCGTGTTTGAATGCATGTTGGCTGCAGCAGGATCGCGCCCTATAGTATTAAATAGGGCTCCTGCTGTGTCTTTCGGATCAAGAATTGACAGGACAATTCTTTGAACGGATCCGAAAGACGCACCAGAAAGACGCAAGTAAACACATCGGTGATCACTCGTCTGAACACCGATGTGGTTTTCATTGAAAGCAATGTAATTACACTGCACATTGTTAGATGCGTGTTGGGGTCTGATTAGGGTCCGAAACACAGATCCAGACATGCATCTAAAAAACACAGTGAGAACATTCCCTAACGCTCTATTTTCATGTAAATTTTACATTCCTTTTTTACTCAATAATATTGAAGTCAAAGCAAGAGAAGAAGACGGATCATCTGGCCTGAAGGAGAGATTCTTATGATGCATATAAATGTTAACTGGATGACAAGCCCCTTCCAGCACATGGCGCCATTCTTCCAAGGCCAGCTTAATCTCCAGCAACTCTCGATCCGCTATGATATAATTTCTTTCAGCAGGGGAAAAAGTCTTTGAAAAGAAACCACACGTGACAGTTCTGCCCTTCAGATTTTCTGCGTGAGGAACACTCCGGCTCCCACAGATGAGCCGTTCACCATGAGGAAGAAGGGTTTTTCTGGATCAGGTCGAAACAAGATAGGTGCTAAGGCAAATGTGTTAGACGCCAACGCTTCTGGCGGCCATTTTTCTTGGTAAGCGCCACTGTGAGTGCCACCATGGTGGAGAAGTGAGGAATGAATTGCTTGTAGTAGTTTGCAAACCCCAAGAAGCGTTGTATGGCCCGAAGCCCAACTGATCGAGGCCATTGCAGGACAGCAGTCTATTTTGCAGGATCCATTTGTAGGCCCTTGTCAGAGACAATGTACCCAAGGAAGAGTAGACTGGATTGTTCAAAGACACACTTTTCAAGTTCAGTATAGAGATGATTGCTACGTCAGTGTCTTAAATCCTGGCGGACATGGCCCCTGTGGTTTTAAGATTGGAGGAGAAGAACAAGATGTCCTCAACATACACAAGGACACAAACATATAGGAGGTCTCTGAAGATAATACTGATGAAGTCCTGGAAGACAGCAGGAGTATTGCATAGGCCAAAACGGCCTAGATACTCAAAGTGTCCATCACGGGTACTGAAGGCAGTCTTCCATTCGTCACCTTTGCGGATATGGATCAGGTTGTAGGCTCCACACAGGTCAAGTTTAGTGAAGATCCTGTCTCCACATAGACAATCAAAGAGTTTGGAGATAAGGGGTAATGGATACCGTTTTTTTTTTTTTTGTTTTTTTACAGTTATCTTGTTGCATCCCTGGTAATTAATGCAAGGGCAAAGAAAACTGTCTTTCTTTTCTATGAAGAAGAACCTGGCACCAGCTGGAGAGAAGGACTTGTGGACGAAGCCTTTCTGTAAGTTCTCCTTAATATAGGTCAACATAGATTCTGTCCCATGGAGGGGTTGTACCAGACAGGAGGTCTATGGCACAGTCAAAAGCCCAATGTGGGAAAAGAGTCTCCGCTTGTTTTTCACAGAAAATATGTGCAAATTCCTGGTAGGGAGTAGGAAGACCCGGCAAAGGAGTGGTAGAAGCCAGTGGTGAAGTGGTACGCACCAGTTGAGGTGCCAGTAGACAGTGTGCCAGCAGTCTGGTCCTCAACGTGTAAGTTTGCCAACTGAGCACGGGAGCGTGATACAGAAGCCCCAGAAGGAGTGGAGAGGAAGAACAGCGTAAGACAAGAACACAATGTACTCTTTATGCAACGCCCCCACTTGAAGGGTCAGAGGTTCAGGACAGAACTAAATGAAGTCTCTCAGGCACTTTCCATTAATCGAAGAGATAATTGTTTGTCCATGCAAACCACAGGGAGATGAAACTTGAAAATCAATGAGGCATTGATGAAATTTCCAGATTGGATCCAGAATCCAAGAATTCTGTGACTTGGAACGTGGTACCAGACAAAGAACTGATATGGATTGGCATGTTCAGACGTGGAGAGGTAATATTTACACCTAGGGACGTCTCTATCACAAAGTCTAGTTATGAGAGTTTGACGGACACAGTGGACAGTCCTTAAGGAAGTTCTCGGAACTGCCGCAGTAAAAGCAGAGGTTCTGCAAGTGTCGACGGGCGCATTGTTCCACAGGTAGGCCCTTTCCACTTGCATGAGTTCTTCTGGGGGCACCATTGGTGGAGGAACTGAAGGCCTTTGGAACACCAGAGCACCAAAAGTCAGCATGACCAAGTAGATTTGAATTGCTGGCCGAGCAGCTGTTGTTTCTCAGCGTAGAGTACATATATTGTGGTTGCTGAACGGCTAAACTCATCTAGAGAGGAAGGGAGATCTCGGCCAGCCAACTCATGCTTGATTCTTCCGGTGAGAAAGTAGCTACATGGACCTCATTATTCCACCCGATTTAAGACGAGAGTGTGTGAAATTGCACCCTATATTGCCCGACCGTAGAGTTACCCTGATGGAGGCGGAGCAGAGAAGCTGCAGCAGAAGACGTATATCCCGGTTCCTTGAACAGGTTATGGAATTCCCTCAGGAACACTTGGATGTTGGCCGTCAAGGGGTCTTCCCCGGTCCCAGAGGGGAATCGCCCAAGCCAAGGCTTCGCCGGGCAGGAGGCTTATGACAAATGCAACCATGGCTTGCTCCAATGGAAATTGGTGTGCCAACATCTCCATATGAATGTGGACACTGTGTTCCACTCATTTAGCTTGTGAACAAGCTCCAGGGAGAGGAGATAGGACAAAGAAACAGCGCGCAATGTGAAGGAGAGTTTTAGGTGAACACTTACTAAGATATCAAAAGAAGTGCTCACCTGATTGAGCTGTACTTTGTACGGTACGGCTCGCTGAATTGCGTTCCCCGTGCGGCACTAGTAGGGATACAGCTCCAACACAGTTCCTGCCGAGCGGCCACGTGGGAAAAAAAACAGAGTACCGAGTCTCCTGTTTAGGAGAAACAGCTCCGGGCCGTGCAGTTAGAGCGCAAACCTTTTCAGATGGAGACGATCCACGACATAGGTGTATAGAGGTGGATTAAGTGATGAAATTTTATTGGAACATGGAGACCAGTTGGTCGATGCACTGGCTCTGCTGGGCCACGACAATCGTGACGTCTTGGATGTCCGGCAGAGGCACGCTGGCGGTATCCATAGCCTGAGATTATACTGTAACGAGGATGTAATGGATTCACTAGACCACCACAACCACTGGTATAAGCCAAGTCAGAGAGCAGAGTCTAAACAACCTTACGGTCTTCTTCAGAGCCCACCACGTGGTTGTTTGGGTTTGTGCGGCCGGAGACTCCCAAGTCGCTACTCCTGATGTGACTTGCTTGTGGTGGCAGCCAGGGTGCAGCGTGATACACATTTGCAAGGCATACACACGGTCAGGGACCAGCAATATGGAAAGAGCAGGTCAGACAGGTCAGGACAGACGTCAGAAAGCTTAGTCCAGGAAACAGGCAGTGGGTGAATACACAGACAGGAATTATATTAATACAATCTCTAGGAACAACACCAATAATCTGGCAGAGTAATCGGGGGTAGATACAAGATATGTGGTCAGCGCACGGCAATTAACCAATTATCGATGCCCTGTAAATTTCCGGCGCATGGGCGCTAGAGAGTGGGGATGCACACGCTGGTACCCCAAAGAGGAGCGCAGGGAAGTAGGAGCAGGGAGAAATAAGTATGTTGCGACGGAGAGCCAGGTGACAATTATTAATTCCATGACCTGCCTAAAGTCAAGCACAGAACAGCAGTACTACATATATTTTTTGATGGCAGTGAAACGGGGCTTATTGAATAACTGGCTACAGGTCTCAATACCATCCAGTACAGAAATATGTAACAGTCGCTGGTGTGGACTGTAACAACTGCTGGTGTGTGGATCCTCTGGACCACCGCAAGCGGTGGTGTAAGCCACATCAGGGAGTGGAGATTAAGAGGCCCATGGTTTTCACCACAGACCGCCACAAGGCAGGTGGAGCTTGCTGCAGCAAGAGACTCCTAGGTTACTACCACTAACGCCACTTGTTTGTGGTGGCGGCTGAGATATAGCAAGGTACAGAATTGTAAGACAGGCTCGTGGTCTGGCATAGGCAGGAAGGTCAGGCAGGCAGCAAGAAGAACATGATTAGAGGACGGAGATAGAGGTCAAGGTACACGGTAAGAGAGGAACACTAATGAACTTTTTTCTCTAAGGCTCTGGGCACTGTAGATCTGGCAAGTTAATGGACAAGAAAACGGACTTAATAGGGTCAGCGTCCGGTGCTAATAAATTAACAGCGCATTGTCCTTTTAAATTTTTCTGAACTGGAGCGCATTCCCCCATAGGGAGTGGGGACGCCCATGCTGGCCGTCTGGCAGGCGAGCTGTGACGAGCGTGGAGAGGTGAGTATAGGAGCCAGGGTTGGGAGTTACGAGTGTGCAACGGCCCAACTTGCCGGTTGTGGCACCTCCTGTGCCTGGAGTGGCAGAAAGAGAGGTATGGGTGCACCTGTAACAGTGACCCCCTCCCCCTTAAGTCACATCCTCTTTTTGTTCCAATGGAATTTCTGCAGGAGGTCCTGGTCAAGAATATTGTCATCTGACTTCCTGAACCTCTATTCTGGCCCGAACCCCTTCCAGTCCATGAGATAGTACCGCTTTCTCCAATAGTCTTTTCAGTCAGAATTTATTTAACTTCAAATACATCAGTGGAGTCAGGTTACAGGGATGGAGAAGCGAAACTTCGGGAGAAGCGGTTGAGTACCAGCAGTCTAAGGAGAGTGACATGGAATGAATTTGGGACACACATTGTGAGAGGCAGGGCTGTGGAGTCAGTAAGCCAAAGCTCCGACTCCTCAATTTTCCTGACACCGACTCCGACTATCGACTCCCTCATACATGGTGCATGTTTAAGTGATAACTTTACTGTAGTAAAATGGTAACATCAGGCTTTTTCTCATCTTACAATACAATAATCAAGCTATTTGGGTAGGACATACACTGAGAAGCAAAATGGTTACAATATTTTTAACTTTTGACTTTCAGGCTCCATATCTCACCATCCACTACAGCTTTGAACATGAGACTACCATCATTTTATAGACAATCACCTTACCTATCTTATACATACATTAATTTAGTATTTAGCATCTGCTTAGTTCTGCAGATTCTTTTCATGTAACTGCATTGTTACTGTTTTGCTTCTAAAAATCAAAATTTGGCTTTCAGCACTGCCTGAATCCTTCTGGGCTCTGGATCAGATTCAAGCATGTGTTGACAAAAATCTGATCCCAGGTCTCTTCTGCATGTTCCCAATGTTGGTGCAGACTGGATTTAGGTACGAATACAGCTTTTTATTCAACTCTACCCACAAGTGTTGGATTGGGTTGAGGTCTGTGGAGGCCAATACAGCAACTCTACTTGTCATTGAACCATTCCTTCTCCAACCTTGGCTTCTGCTTCAGGTCGCTGTCCTGCTGGAACACTGTGTCGTCCTCTCCATCCCAGTACTCAAGTGTATGAAGTAACTCATCTTGTAGGATACTCACATAAAGCTCAGCATTGAGATCAGCAATGATCCTGGTCAAGTATCCAACATCTGTGAAACATCCCCATGTCATCAGGTTTCCTCCACTGAACCTGACAGTTACTCCAGATTCTCAATCCATTAGCCCCTTTTCCCTTGATTGTTCCAAACCCATTTGCCCCCATCAGAGCCCGGTCTATTGACTTTCATCTCATCGCTCCAAATCCCCCGATTCCACTCTTCCAGTCTTTGTACTTTTTTGGTGCAAACGCGAGCCAACGCTTCTTATGATGAGAGTGAGGTCGCGGCTTCTTCCACTTTTTTCGGACCATCATTCCAGACCTGTGTAATGCATGTCGCCCGGTGTTTGCATGGACGTCTGTGATCTCACTCTTACGAAGCCCATGAGGCCGCCTCCACTGCTGTATCTGTTGCATTAGAACTGATCGACCTTGTGATGAGCCAAGTTGTTGACTCTGATATTTTGCCTGGACGTCACCTTTTGGCTTCTAAATGGACAGACTTCATTTCATATTCTTCCAGCTGTCAGGGCCTCACATGATGCAGTTTGCTCATTTTCTTGGCCGAGAGACGCTATTGATGAGCTGGATGATGCCGCATCTCTCTTCATGGGAAATCTTCTTCATGGCTGCTCGAACCAGTGACCTTTTACTTGGGAAACAGCCTAATAACACTGAGCTATTAGAGAATGTGAGAACAGGTTGTAATTTGTAGTAACAAGAAGAAAAAGATTGTCCCACCACCAGGAGCAAAACAGTAACAATGCAGTTACATGATAAGAATCTGCAGAACTAAGTAGATGCTAAATAGCTGCAGGTCAAAGTTATGTATGAAATAGTCAAGATGATTGTCTATAACATAATGGGAATCTCACATTCAATGCTGTAGTGGATGGTGAGATAAGGAGCCTGAAAGTCAAAAGTTCAAAACATTGTTACCCTTTTGCTTGTCGATGTAAAATATATTTATAGAATACGACTTTATAACACAAAAAACTTTATTAAATTTTAAATATAAAATTATTTTTTTTGCTAAAATCTGGTCAATTTGTTTGCTATGGGAGCAAAATCTTTTCCCCTGTGGCAACACTTTGCCTGCTCCATGTCATCAATAACACTCCTCATGTGATGAGGCTGAAGATCTGGGAGCAGTAGCACTGACAAGACCCAATTTCTCTTGCTCTTGGCACTGCATTGAACTAAGGCTAAGTTCACATGGCATAATAGCGGGGCGTAATTACGTCTCGCAATTACTGCGTGTGTTCGGGCGCTTGCAGCGAGCGGCGCAAGCTCCCACGGGGCCGGCAACCCGCCGACCCATAGACATGCATTACTCAAGGCACGTAAATGCCTTGAACAATTGACATGTCACTTATCTCCCCCGCGGCGTAATCCATAGTTCTGTGGATTACCGTAATGACTGGGACGCATTTCGCCACGTATTGAGAGCAGTACGACACAAAATATGTCCCAATTTAAGCCGTGTGACCGTAGCCTAACTGTAACCCTGTATTATATATTTTTGGAGTTGGTCCATTTTTTAACGACCGCCTCCTGCAAAATGGGCACCGACTCCACAGCCCTGGTGAGAGGAAGAAAGAGTTTGTAATCCACTGGGTTAATCCGCTGCAGCATATCGAAAGGACCCAGGAAACATGGAACCAGCTTGTAACTGGGGATCTTCAGCCATATATACATTGCAGATACCACACCTTATCTGCACAGGCAAAGATTGAAGAGGTCTTCTTCTTTTATCCGCTTGTCTGTTCATGTGTAAAACTGTTAGTTGAAGAAAGCGATGGTCATAATGAGCTTAAATAACCAACAAGAAACTGCACTGGACAACCCCTTTAATGCAGGTGTATTTATCAAGTCAAAGAGAGGGACATTTAAAGAGTTAAGAGGGACAGGGGGATTTAGGTCAAAAGTAGGGATCGTCCCTCCATAAAAGGGACACTTCGGCAGTATTTGCAAGTTCTTGCGGCACATGTCAAACTCAAGGCCTGCGGGCTAAATCCAGCACATGTCATTTTATGAGGCCCAGCAGAACTCAGATACAATGAGCAGGGTACAGACACAAAGGGACCGATTCTGCACTTTCCCAGGATTTCACAACCAGGGTTGGCAGAGGAGGCGCCGCCAGCACATGGAGCTCCAGCTCAGCAACTCGCAGACCGTGGCATTGCTCTGACAGCCCTATCCAGGCATCTTAGCTCTTTTAGGGCCTGAAACAGAGACCAGATCTGGATGATACCCTAATATCCTGCACTGTTTCTGTACTGTATTTTATGATGTTATCTATTTTAGAATGCTATTTCCAAAATGATACATCTTTTGCCTTGCTTTAACCTTTTACCCCTAGGAACTCCCTTTGCTGATGACATTAGGCATTTAGGATGGCATTTTTTAAAGAGAGGGAGTATGTAGTGTACAGAGTGTACACTACTAAATTGCTGAGGGCTCCTTATTGCTCTGGTTATGAAGGTAATGCATATCAATGATTTCATTTTTGTAAATTTTAAAGGTATTACTATATGCTGATAACGTGACAGAATGTCATATATTCTAAGGTAATTTCTATTGAGTGTATGGACTTTATGATGATGTCTTGGCATGTCAAGAGTTGAACATCTTTTGCCTTGCTTTAACCTTTTACCCCTAGGAACTCCTTTTGCTGATGACATTAGGCATTTAGGATGGCTTTTTTTAAAGAGAGGGAGTATGTAGTGTACAGAGAGTACACTACTAAATTGCTGTGGGCTCCTTATTGCTCTGGTTATGAAGGTAATGCATATCAATGATTTCATTTTTGTACATTTTAAAGGTATTACTATATGCTGATAATGTGACAGAATGTCATATAATCTAATGTAATTTCTATTGAGTGTATGGACGTTATTATGATGTCTTGGCATGTCAAGAGTTGAACATTGTGCCACCTAAGCCAGGAGTCGTGATAACCTAGGTAACTAGGGTGTGGCCAGAAGGTATAAATATAGGTACCCCAGGTGGGAGGAGTCAATTGTGAGTTCTTTAGTTAATGGGGTTGTCTCACTACAAAGATTAACTTTCAACATGTAGAGAATGATAAATGAAGACTTTTTCCAAATACAATGGTCTTTTGATAATGCCTTGTTCAGAAGAGAGATTTTACCTGCTCTGAGTGCACACAGGTTTTTATGGTTACCATCCTGCTCTCCCTTCCTGATTGGACAGAAAGCAGAAAGTGTCGTTACTAGGACTGACAGCAGCTTGAGAACAGAGTATTATCTCGCAAAAAAATAGATGAATTACTTAATTACTTTTGATTGTTTACTTTGAGTTCTGTAGCTAAATGCTGTATAAATTAAATCTCATGCAGTCATGTTGCCTCAATTAGAAGCAAGAATGAGGAAGTGTGAGTCTGAAGCTGCCTGTGGCTCTGTAAAATAGTTCCAGTTTAGTTCAACTCCAAGAACCTAGGGCGACGTATAAATCTCGCCACGTTGGGGCGCACCTTTCCGCCAGTTTTCCAGCGAAATCTGCGCCTGATTTATGTCGGCGCCGGGGCGCACTCATACATTCCATGTAAAGTCCGCCGCGCCTCGCCAGTGTGTGGGGCGCAGTGCGGGGACTGAGGCGCAGTGCGGGGCTGCGCCTAATATTCGCTGTCCGAGGAGGTGCGCTCATACATGCGGGGAAAAGTTCCCTGCGCCTCGCCAGTGTGTGGGGCGCAGTGCAGGGACATGGGCCCAGTGCGGGACTTAGGCGCAGAAGGGACTGTGCCGAAAATCTGTTCCGATGCGAGACAGGCTGGAAAACAGCGAGAAATCATTCCACATGTCGGTGCGGAGTATGAATCAAAAATCGCCTTTATAAAGTCGGAAAACATTCTCAGAAAAGAGCTCAAACCTCAAAAATAATTTTAAAAAATCAGTTTCCAAAAATCTAGAACGGCGCAACATCAGAAATTAGGATATTGGAAATTGCCGGGAAATACAGTAATTCAAATTCTGAAAGCTATTCTCATTGGTCGGCAGAAACCGGCCAATCAGAATAGGAGCGACAGTGAACCATTAAACCTATGGAGAACTATTGACCAATCAGAATCAAAGGTGGGAAAGTTCAAAATACAGTAAAAATGCAGAAAAGAGCTGATTGGCTGAGCTAGCGGGGGCTTGGCTATCCAGACCAATCAGAATAGGAGCGACAGGGACCCATTATAGCCTATGGAGAAGTTTGAACCAATCAAAATCAAAGGCGGGACAGTTCAAAATACAGTAAAAATACACACAATCGCTGTTTGGTTGAACTAGCGGGGGCTTGGCTATCCCAGCCAATCAGAGCGCGAGTTACTTCTCCCATTGTAGTCTATGGAGAGATGGGCGCAATGAAATCTTGGCTCTCAGCGCCGTGCGGCATAGAGTATGATGAAAAAAATTATTTTTATGAAGTGTAAAATATTCTCTGAAAAAGAGCTCAAACATTCTATAAACATAAATCAATCAAATCCCGAACAACGCGTTTTTTGCCGAGACTGGCGCTACATAAGGAATTGCAATAGAAAGAATTGCCGGGAAATACATTAATTCAAAATCGGTACGCTATTCTGATTGGTCGACATAAACCAACCAATCAGAATAGGAGCGACAAAGACCCATTATATTCTATGGAGGAGAATTGACCAATCAGAATAGGAGCGACAAAGACCCATTATAAGCTATGGAGGAGAATTTACCAATCAGAATAGGAGCGACAAAGACCCATTATAAGCTATGGAGGAGAATTGACCAATCAGAATAGGAGCGACAAAGACCCACTATATCCTATGGAGAAGTTTTGACCAATCAAAATCAAAGGTGGGACAGTTCAAAATACAGTAAAAATACAGAAAAGAGCTGATTGGTTGAGCTAGCGGGGGCTTGGCTATCCCAGCCAATCAGAGCACGAGCTACTTCTCCCATTGTAGTCTATGGAGAGATCGGCGCCATGCAATCTCGGCGCTCAGCGCCATGCGGCATGGAGTATGAATAAAAAAAAAAACATTTTTATTAAGTGTAAATCATTATCAGATAAAGCGCTGAAGCCTTCTCTAAAAATAAATCAGTTATGTCGCTGAGACCGGCGCTACATAAGGAATTGCAATAGAGAGAATTGCCGGGAAATACAGTAATTCAAATTATTTAAGCTCTTCTGATTGGTCGGCATAAACCAGCCAATCAGAATAGGAGCGACAGTGGCCCATTCTAACCTATGGAGGAGAATTGACCAATCAGAATAGGAGCGACAGGGACCCATTCTAACCTATGGAGAAATATTGACCAATCATATTCAAAGGCGGGACAGTCAAAATACAGTAAAAAGGCAGAAAAGAGCTGATTGGTTTGAAGCGGGGGACTCGTCCAGCTTAGCCAATCAGAGCGCGAGCTACTTTCTCATAGAGTTCTATTGGGAAAAGAAATTCAGAGCGAGCTCTGTTTGTGATTGGCTAATTTAAAAGAGGCGCGGTTATTTGGACCAATGGGAGAGCGAGCGACGCTCCTATGGGTTTTCTAATGCAATCTGAAATAAAACTGTACATGGCCGAAATCAAATGATAACACTACAGAAGTTGTCCCGATGTGTATATAAAGTGAATAATAATATGGGAGTAAATATCAAAAAATATTAATTCAATAAAATCATGTTTATTTCTTTATTTTCATTAGCCAAGGATCAATAGTATGGGTGCAACGAAAATAAAGAAATAAACATGATTTTATTGATTTAATATTTTTTTTCTTTACCCCCATATTATTAGTCATTTTATATACACATCGGGACAACTTCGGCAGTATTATCATTTGACCGACCAATGAGAATAGCTTTCAGAATTTGAATTACTGTATTTCCCGGCAATTTCCAATATCCTAATTCCTGATGTTCTAGATTTTTGGAAAGTGATTTTTTTGAATTATTTTTTATTTTTGAGCTTTGAGCTCTTTTCTGAGAATGTTTTCCGCCTTTATAAAGGCGATTTTTTTGGAATCATACTCCATGCCGCACGGAGCTAAGCGCCGAGATTTCTGTTGCGATCTTCTATGCTTCCTCGCATGTTCCGTTCTTGCTTTACTTCGCCTCCGCTGGAGCATTTAGACCAAAATAAACCAGGTCTGACTGTCGGAGCTGCAGAGCGCTGCAATGCGCCGCACTTTGCAGACTCGCGATCGTACATGCCTCGGAGTTTTCGAGCGCGTCGCGTCCCGCCCCGGAACGCCTATACTGCGCCCACACCGCGCCCATTGCCCGCCCCTTCATGCAGGGCGCAGCTGAAACAGGCGAAAAGCCCGATCATACATGTCACCCCTAGTGTATGAAGCCCTGGACTTATGCTGCTGGGTTCCAGAGACTGCTTCCAAATCTTTTTCCTGGGGAATCAGAACACATTCCATGAATCCTCAGGTCTGTGCTGTTGATTTCACTGTGTCCTCAATAAGCTCATCCAGGGGAAACATACTTGCAGGTTCTTGCTGGGTGTCATGAAAGAGCAGGTATTGAACCCAATGTGCCGCTACAGGGCTTGCTCCGAGGGGGAGTAACTAAGTGGCCATGGGGCAACCTCCAGGTGCAACCTCAAAGCAGTCCCCCGGCAGTGGCAGCTGAACCCTGACAGGCCAGAAAGTGCCTAGACATGCGCCACACTGACAGAAATAAAGACACAGAGAACTAGAAGAAAATGGAAGTCAAGCATTTGAATTTTACCTGGTCAGACTCCTACATTGTATACTTAGGTGTTAAGATCTTTCCGAACTTTTCTGAAACCATAGAACGCAACTGGGTAGAGTTGTACTCGTCCTTATCTGCTGAAATTGCTAGGTTTGGGTGTTCCCCTTTATCGTGGATAGCCTGAATTAACCTTACTAAGATACTCCTCCTCCCTAAATTTTTGTACCTGGCAAGAGCACTCCCCTTTATCATCCCCGCTGATCTGCTGCAAAAGTTACAAACCCTGATTTTAATATTTATTTGCGGGTAAACAACCTCGTTTCAAAAAACAGTATCTCTACCTCTGGAAAAAACAAGGAGGGATGGCCGTTCCTAACTTGTGGGCATACAACATCTCTTCTATCTTGGAACCAGCCTTTCTACATTGGAATGTCCCTCAGCTATACCAGTGGACACATATTGAAAATTCGTTGTTATCCTCAGGCTATGTTAAGGACCACCGCATGGCAATTTTACTAGGGTTTCCTCAACTTCCTCCCTCACATTATATTCTGGCTACTACCCAACTGTCAGGAAGCTCCTGCTATACCGTGGAACTGAGCTACTGTGTTTTTGCCCTTAAGTTTGCCCTCAGTCTAAGTGGGTGATCGTGTCTCAGCTGTTGCCATCCTTGTTTCCTGATTTTCCTGTCCCCGGTCCTATATAAACTCCTCATCCTGTTACTTGCAGCTTAGTATTGTGTCTACTATCTCTCTTCTTTAGACTTACATCCTCTTCTGCCTAGGAACTCAACCTTCCAATTTCTTCCCGTCTCCATCGCAGTCCACCCTGCCAACACCTCGATGACCCTGACTTACACCGCGCGATACAACAATCATCCCTGCTAGCTACACCATCACCTCACCTATGTCGCCGTATCCCTTGAGCCATTCTTCCTCTGTTCCAGCATCAAGACTCCCTCCAGTAGCCGCTCCTCATCCATAGATCTCTGTGTCTCATCCTTTATAAGCCCCCCTGCCACTGACCTTTCTCCAGCCATACACCACCCAGTATCCAAGCGCATAACAACAGGATACACCTTCAACGACCCACACAAATAACCAGCGCGACAGACCGCCCGGACGGCTCTCACCCGGTAAACTGCCCCACCATAAGCGACTCGCGCATCAACTGCACATACTTCCAACACCAACACTGAGCAGCGCGCGCAGTAGACAGCTCACACTCAATTGCGCACTCCACCTGCGACCCTAATAGCGCAGGCACATTGCGTAGCGCGAACGCGCTACAATGACAATCTACACTTGAACGACTTTTTTCTAAGCCCGCAGGCCTAGCCAGACCTAGCATCCATTAACATCCTCCCACCAGCCACAATCCAACCCGCCTCTCTACCACCAAAGAAAAAACCATACCTCAGAGGCGACCCCTAATAAACGTGAGAAACCGCTGCCAGACAACTTACATCCACTACTCCAACCCAGATACTCCACACCACCTATGCTCCGCTCGCAAACATCCAACGCG
Organism: Phyllomedusa bahiana; assembly: GCA_025379985.1. Lineage (NCBI taxonomy): Eukaryota > Metazoa > Chordata > Amphibia > Anura > Hylidae > Phyllomedusa > Phyllomedusa bahiana. The sequence goes on from JAODAL010014073.1 coordinate 57,690, forward strand.
CATCTCCAGGTCGACAACACGCCCACAATCCCTTGGTCTCATATTTCCGTGAGTAGAACCACTTACACAGTTGCCTTCCATTTATGAAATTATAGAGCTGCTGAGGCACCTTATCTACTAATCACATTCCGGTGCTTCTCTTCAGACCAGAAAATCTGAAATATGAGCCTCCCTTCTGAGCGTGAACTTCAAATTCTCACAAAAAGGCCCAAAAACCGTCTTTAATCCCAATCAAGCCACACACAAAGCTGCTTTCCAGACAAGAAAAACGAGGTCACTAAGGAGCATCATGCATACATCTAATGCGCTCCACTTGACACATAAAGCACACTCTCTCCGCTCCACCACTCTCTTGGCCTACATTGCCCCTGATTGAACCCCCAATCGCCCCGCCCGTTTGAAAATCCACCCTGTAGGACAACCCCCTATCATTCCTGCGACGCCATGAGTTCTTCCAAATTTTTTGACACGATTCACCATCGTGTGCGACAACTCCAGCGCACAACACAACCAACAAGTCAGCTCAGCCTCATACGTCTCACAGCCAATTCCACTGCGTCAGGAGCACACGACTCACCCAGGCCCAGTGAGACCGACTATGCTCATAAGTACATGCAGTCTATCCCAGAGACTTCCGATCGACTAAATCTACCAAGAACACCAAGTTTAATTGGCACAATGATTGCAACGTCACACAAAAGAGCGACAATTTCATCTCTCACCTTTCCTTACATCTTATCCCACGGAAGAGCTACATCTCTAATGCATCCACACGATTAAAAGAACGATCATAAACCTCTTCGAGGCCCTCAGAAAAACAAAGCCCACTTACTAACGCTTTGTAATTTGATTACTAAATAGTGAGCAGGAGATAACTTTCACTTCATAAATTCAACCATCGCTACACAAATTCCGTAAACAATCTAATGAGACATCCACCGACTTACGGCTGAATCTAGAACGGACCGACACCAAGTAAAAAACTCGTATCCTCTCGCCTAACCATTATTATCTATCTACACACCTATGACACTATCACCTCCACACCAGGCCCATCACTTTTTTCCACCCCAACCTATCTATCCGCTCCTCTTCCCAACGGAGCGAACCCCCCCCGCCGCGCTCCCCGAAGCACACTCCCCGCCCCACCCCCGACAGACAATCCTATCGGCACCAGAAGCGTCTGCCAACCCCTAAGACCGACACAATCCACCACTCGTCACCGCACACACCACACTCTCTATATTACCACAACAGCCCACACACCGTCCCCACATGCAACCAAGCGTTCAGTGACCAACCACTGAAGACACTGACTGCATCGAGGCTACCTCGGAGAGTTTATCTTCTACTGAATCTCCTCGGAGACAGTCCTTGACCACATCCTTATCCACACACAACACCTAGCCTAGTACATCCACACGAACCACCCACTCAGGCTCAACTCTCACCCGCAAGCCCACACTTCCATCTCGGATCCTCTAACGAACTCCCTACTCGAGCGAACCTACCAGACCCAATCGGAGCGAGCCCCACAAGTCCATTCCAGCTCAGAAGACAAAATAATCCCGCACGCAAAGCCACCACTTATTATCCATAATCTCTCCAACATCTCCTCGATTATCATCGGATACTCAGCTGCAACACACTGCACAACCCCTAAGAGTCGACCGCGCGCATATATTAAGACTAGCAAGAAGAACCACACACTGACTCTCTCCACTTCAAATATGCTATTCCCTTCCACCTATTCTCCAAAATCTCCTCCTGGGCTAACTCCCCGACCTAGCACGCACAATATCCACCCGGCTACACACCACGTGGAGCCCGCTCCACACACTCGGCAAGTGTCGTAATTTTATGCACCTACGTCCTTTCTCCTAGCCGAACACGACAACTCAACATGGGGTAAGCGATCCATACACAGCGTACTCCACCACTCGCGCCGTCCCCGTGTAATATAAGGGAGACCGTAATTGGCACAATATTTCACTACAGTGAGAAGCTCATATTGAGCGCCCGAGCCAGTGGCCACCTCCACCAAGACAGATCGCCAAACGAAAACCAAACCAGCTTATGAAGTCACTTCCACATAGCGCGCACAATCTCGACACAACCACCCTACCACATTTAGAAATACTAACCACGACTCTCCAGCACCTTCACTATACTACCAATCTCTATCATTCACTACCCACCACCTTTCCCGTCACATCACACCTGCCGGGTCCCTACCCCCGTTGCAACAGCACAATCCAGTGAATTACTGGGAAACTCAAGGAGATTAAGCCTCACCATCCCACCCATAGAGCCTGAGATGCCGCTCCAACCAATTTCACAACAGAGCTCACTTACTCTCGAGAAACAAAAAGGCAGTCCTAGAGAACGACCCAACATACATCAAGCAACAAAGACACCCAGTCAAATACGAGACCACCCACTCCGCGTTAGTTTCTCACATAATACACCTGGAATTTCGAGCGCCCGAAGAACATGTCTGCAGCAATGACAGAATTGCAGGATAAACTTCCCACACCTGACCCTATGATGGCCCCATTAGGAAATGCTCTCCGGTTGCACCAATACCGTTTTGAAAACATCTATGCCTTTGGCAGTCCCCGAATTAAAAGCCTTTCAGAAGGATCTTCCATAGACAGAAAATCTGCGGCTAAGGGGTCTTCTTTCTGCCCTGATCATTCCCTCACCTAGCGGATTGAGTGTTCGTCCCATATTCTTTTCTTAAAAATGAAACGGAATAGATTTCCTTGAGAGACCTTTGTATTGATATTACATAGAGGAATTAAAAAACAAGATTCCTCTACCCAAAGAAGAAGCCGTATATCCTTTATTCTACCAAAGACATCCCCCGAGCATCTGGAAAGAGAGTAAACAACATGCCAGACTTCTTACTCCCACAAGCTATCAACAAGAAACCTTCTACCGCAGGCGCCTATAGACTATATCTCGACATCAGGATCAGAACCGCGGGATACGCATATGAGAGGAAAACCCCAGCTCTTTCTCAAACGTCACTTTACTGCTCCGCCATTATCATTGAATATTGTAGATCTTTATCCGACCATCTTTTCATGGCCTTTGCAATGCCCATCCAACCAATTCCCAACTCATCTTCGTCAATGACCATCTTCTAAACTACCGATACCGTCCTGGATCCAGTTCATAATGTCCTCTACGCATCGTAGTGCACGATACAATTTTACGATCTTGTTCTTCCAACTCACATGGAGAACCCAGAAGAACACTTGTGAAACTGTTCTAGAACGTCCTGAGAGAAAACCCTCTTACTACAATCAGATTGCGGAAGAAACATGTGCACTCTTCTCCAAACATACTGAGATCCACAATTCCATTGAGCAATGTTTTATGTCGCCTCATGGTCTTAGCAGATGCGGAATCTATAGATATATCTAAAGCGCAATATAAAGAACTGGCCTACTCCCAGAAACATAAAGGCGAGTCTCAAGTAAACGTCTTCTTCATAGAGGCTTTTGGCCAAATTCTATTAGACGCTTCACATTAAGACAACTTGTTCTCTAGAAATAATTTCTTCCCATTAGCACAGAGACACTAATGAAAACAAGATTGCATGTTTAGCTGTGCGTCCTCCTCAAGGCCTACAATACTGTCCTATCCACCTTCTAAAAGCCAAGTTTCTCATCACAAGCCCCCCGTGTATTAATTCAATCTACCTTACAACCCAATAATGTTGCCATCTAACTTGGGGTCGACATATTTGAGTACTTGCATCTCAGACGGTCTACTTGGGCGCTATTCTATCTCAGAGATAGAGCGACAATAGTTCTTACATTACGATCCTTTGTGCGCGTTTACTCTCCCAGACCCGATATATACATCTGCTAAGAACAGTAATTATGATGTGTGGCGGCTGAATAAAGGATACTTATTACGTACTTGTCGTCCAGCCATTAAGTTAATGCGGTACACAACATCTCTCGGAGAGAACCCCTCCATCAGTGCATATAATCGTTCTTTACTGAACCACCGTAATATGGTGAATTATCTCTTATATCTGCCAACGAGTCTACTCTCCTCCTGTCAACAACTCGTTGAGCTCTTTATCCTCAATCAATTTAATTTTGTACTTCATACAGGCACGCGCGCTCCCCGTAATGTGCAACAGAAGCGGATTGCGCAATCAATATTGCGTTCTCCACAATTCACTCCCTATAGCGCTCCCGACTCAAAACATAATTGATCCTGATTCTCCTACTTTTGTGATGAGGTAAACCAAATAAAGACTTGCTTGCAAGTAACTATAGAGAGCAGTGCCTATGCGGCACCGACGATAGAGACTAACTCCTTTATTTTGTCTCAAACCACCTGATGATGTGCATTTAGTCCTTAAGAACAAGATGTCTGGAGCCCAACGGCAGCAGTTCTATCATAATACCCGAAAGCAGCTAATAACTAAAGATCCGCTGAAGACTCAGCCCATGAGAAATTTCTAAGATTGCGCGCTTGGTGATCACAAAGAGAGTGCAAAAGACACAGGAAATTTTCTATCCGATTCTTTTGGTTTCTGCCAATTATTTACAGATTCAAGAACAGTATCGTGTACATCAACTGTCAGAATCGCTTTGGCTAGCCCGATGAGCAAGACTCCACGTATTGGGGGGGCGGGGGGGGGGGGGGGGGCGGCGGGGAGGGGGGAGGGGGGGGGGTACCCCCCCACCCACCCCCACAAAACCACCTAACACCACAACAACCAACCACACACCACCCCCACCCACACACAAACAACGGAGGGCGGGGAGTGGAGGTTACAACCAATTAGAGACCCCACCCTTTCTCCCACCCACACGGTTTGTCTTAACAGCCTTTGCCAATCCCCATCTTCGTCCCTTGGGTCTTTCCAATTTCATGGACTTTATCGCAGACCTGCCTACCTCTTCTAAGGAAAATACAATCCCCGATATATTGACCGCACACCAAGGCGGCACATTTTCATCAGCCCATGTAACCGGTCTAATACTACCCTCATGCCAAGGACACTGCCTGACCTCATAAATTCACGAAGGTAGTTTCTGCCTGCATGGAGTACCTGAGAAGAGTGCGTAGTCTCGGATCGAGGGAGTCAGTTTACCATCCAAATTTGGCGGAGTTTTCTTGCTCACACTGGACATCTGTATTAATCAATCCAACCGGCCTTTCATCCCACAATCTAATGTGACAACTGAACGCACTAATCAGACGGCCTATGAAGGAACAAGTACCACCTGCATGACAATATTTGAGTCACCTACAAGATGACTGGAGATTAGGATCTACTCTGCTGGCCGAATTTCGTACAACAACATCCCACTTATGCCTCACCAAACAAACGACCTTCTTGCAAATTTGGGACCATCCAAACATACTAACATCCTAATTCCCTGCTGTACCGCATATTCCAAGGCTGCCGCAGAATGGATCTCAACAAACAAGCAAAATTTTGCAACTAGTTAAGGAAACACTAGAGATGAGCTCAAGCAAAATTACATAAATGATGGCAGAACATAAACGTCGAAGACCACCACCCAACTTTGAAAGTAGGGGATAAGGTAATCATGGCTGTCTTACCAGAATTTGAAACTTAGAGTGCCTCGCCAAAACACTGGGACAGAAGTTTGCTCCGGAGCCATATAAGATCCATCAAGAAAATCATCCATAGCTATATCGCTCACACATCCCACCATCCTAATGAATCATCACCCGTGATTTCATTTATCTCTTCTAAAGCCAGCCGTGTCCAAACCCCTTTTTCCAGTCCTGTGTTCTCCTCCTCCTGATGGCTGTTGGAGATCGATGTGGGCAAGAACAGTTTGTATGTTGAACGCGAATCCTGGAAATACGCGAAATTTTCTCAGAGAACCACTCGCAAAACCTCATTAAGTGCAAGGTTATTGGGCCCGAAGAAAAGTCTAGAGTGGAACCCGATGAGGCTAACATCAATGCTCCATCGATTGATAATGGTACCATTTCAAGTCAAGACATCCAATCCGGTAAAGCCGCGATTCAGGTATCTAGTCCAAGAGGCCGCTTCTTGAGTGGGAGTAAATGTCAGGAAAGCTCCTTGCTATAAACCGTCAGGAACTTCTGCTAACTGTGTTTGCCTTAGTACTTGCCCTCAACAAAGATTTGGAAATACGAGTATGTCTCTCAGCTGACTTCTGCCATCTTCTCTGTTATTCCATGATATGTCACTGATGATCACCAAGCCTATAGAAACTCCTCAATGCTGTTACTCCCTGCAAGACAGTATGTGTCCTAGCTCCTGCTGTAAGCTTACATTTTCCTCATCGCCTATTCTTACTCCAACTAACCCCTCTCCATTGTTCCTCTCCTCGCAGTGCTAATCCCACCTCTGCGACAACCTCGATTCGTACCTATCTTACCGCGAACGCGTCAGACTCCTGCAACTTTTCCTCGACCTTGTCGGATCCTAGACCATTCCTCCTTCTGAATTCCAGATCCACAGACCTCCAATGGGGCCTCCTTGTAGTTTGTGATTAGGCCCCTCCCATAGACTCCACGGCCCCATACACACCAGTATCGTAACACCAACATTTGCTTGATGTATGGCAGAAGCATATAGTGGGCAAACGTAGAATACATATCAGTAAAAGACAGTTCCCAGCCCCTATGATCAGCAATATTGACGCTAAATCGCCAGATATTCACTTCATGGAGCCCTGGACCAATCTATAGGAGATTTTGCTGGAAAATCTGTCGAGACCTATATTACTGAGGGTAGCGTCTTCAGTACAATTTCGCAGACCTTGACCATCCAGTAAACCAGTCATACCATAACTAATGTCTACGACTACAAAATTAACGACATGCGGCGTCTCATCGCAATCCCATTTTCTCCCCTTTCTACACCACCCAAGTCCCCCTTCCACTATTTCCTATTAGGAGATCACTGCCAGATAAAGGGCCTCTCAGCTGCCTCTAATATGCCACACCCTTAATGTATGCTGATGATCAGAAAGTTTCAATTTTAGACAATCAAGTCTCAATATGAGAGGAAGTGAGACAAAAGCTAAAACCTTCCGCGGATAGAGGAATGGTTAGAGAGCACAATCTTCAACCTCTAACCAACATCAAAGTAGTATACAGATCACCTTGCCCTTTCGCGATGACAATCAACTACAGAGCTGTCTATCCTTACTCCGCTACCTGAACTGCCATTATTTTTCGCAGGGTCCTCCAAAAATGTGCTTGAGCAAATGTGGGGTACTGGTTCCTTGATACATACTCAGGTTGGTGGTCAATGCCCCGTTAATTCAGGTACCCATAATAGAACGAGGCATGAAGGGCTCTAATGTTCACGCACTCATACTGGCCACTAGTATCACACTCTACACAGGACACTAGCATTATTCTAGCATACACTTAAGCATGTATGATATTCCCAGTATCTGTTAAGCAAAACGGTAGATCCAATCATAATTCTTATTGCCAACTAGACCTCATTATATTCTGCTCATATGGACTACCTGTGAGGAACGTCAATCTTGTTATTGCACCATACTAAATAATAACGCATCTCGTCAATAAGCGTGAGTAAACAGGGTCAAGCAGTGCAAATATCTCCACACGTGATTTAGCATCACACTGTATACCCCCTCTAAATTTTTACAAAACATATACAAAAATGGGAAAATTTTGAGAGACCTCTGACATTTGCTACTTGATCTATTTTTTTCTCTTATCTTTTAATGCCGTTTGCTTTATTCCAAACTTATACAAGTGTCTTAGTGTTATGTACTAAAACTATCCACATCTATGATAACTGCGGTCTCATAGATGGAGGCTTACCTGCTTTGTCTGATATCCTATGTATGACATGTTAATTTTGACTCACTAGTACTACATGCTTTGTTCTTGTTATAGTTCCTTCTGTTTGTGTTAATTTCTGGACTGTGTCCTACTTGATAGCTCTTTTGTTCTGTAAGCAAAATATTTTTTTGTTCTGTCAATAAAAAATTTCAATTAAAAAAAAAAGAAAAGAAAATGGAGGCCAAGATACAGACATGGGACAGAGGTCTAGGGACAGACACAGGACAGAGGCCAAACAGTTGGAACCAGAAGTCTACATACACTATATAAAAAGACACATATGCATGTTTTTCTCATCTGACATGAAATCAGAATAAATCTTAACTGTTTTAGGTCAATTAGGATTATCAAAATTATTTAAATTTGCCAAATGCCAGAATAATGAGAGAGATCATTTTCCAACAGGCCATTTTTATTTACTTTCTACAAAGTCAAAAGTTTACAAACAATTTCATTAGTATTTAGTAGCATGCCCTTAAACTGTATGAACTTGGGTCTATGTTTATGATATCTTCCAAAACCTCCACAATAGTTGGTAGAATATGGCCCATTCCTTTTGACAGAACTGGTGTAACGAGCATGTTATGTCGTTGCTTTTTCACTTTGCCCATACATATTCAAAAGGACTGAGAATCAGGCTTGGTGATGGACTTGTTTATCCTTAACCACTTTGTAACCAGATTGGCAGTGTGCTTTGGGTCCTTTGGTCCAGTTTAGAAGACCCATTCCTGCCCAAGTATTTTAACTTCCTTGTGTTGATGCCTTGAGATGTTGCTCTCATTATTGCCACATAATCGTCTTTCCCTCAAGATTCCATCTATTTTTTGAAGTGCGCCAGTCCCTCCTGCAGCAAAACAACTCACAACATGATGCTGCCACCCCCGTGTTTTACAGTTGGGATGGTGCTCTTAGGCTTCAAAGCCTTTCCTTTTTTTTCTCCAAATGTACATGGTCATTATGACCCAAACAGTTAAATTTTTAGTTTCGGCAACCACAGGACATTCTCACAAAAATGTAGGTCCATGTTTCCTGTTGTGCAATTGCAAGACATAATCTGGCTTTTATATGTTTCTTTTGGAGTAATGGCTTCTTCCTGGCAGAGTGGCCTTATCAGCCCATGTTTGATACAGTACTGCGTTTCACCAGAGGATAATGAGACTATCTTACCAGGCTTTCAGCCAGCATCTTCAGAAGGTCTTTTGCATTTGTTCTTGAGTTGATATGCACATGTTGGACCAAAGCATGTTCATGTCTGATAGCAGTTTCAATAAGAAAAATGTTCACTCGCTCACCTGCTTTTAACAGCGTCCCAACGTTTCAGAAACTTCAGTGCATGGAAGAAAATCACCCGGCCAACAGTGATGCAATCCAACAAGCGAAAAAGAGATCCTCCAGCACACGAAAAAATATAAAACTTATAACTTTTATTTATCCCATTAATATCAAAAACTTCATGATTAAAAACATAGCCCTCCAAAATAAACACGCATTTCGTGTCTCTCTCTTAACAAAGGAAATTAAGAAATTATGGAAAAAGAAATAAAGACCATATGGAAACCTTGTATTTAATAATTTATTAAACACAAGGTTTGCATATGGTCTTAATTATAAGACAGACCTTTTGTACATATATTGATAGTGAATACATTCAGATAGATCATAATGTTTGTAGCATATTGTTTGTTTGGATATTGTTAAAGCTGGCTAGCTTAATGAGCAACATAAGAAGGGTGTATCTTTGTAACACGCATTATACTACGTCTAAGAGTCCAGGGAGAGACTCAAAACGCGTAAGGTGCATGTTTATTTTGGAGCACTATGTTTTTAATCATAAGATTTATTTTTTTCGAGTGCCGGAGGATCTCTTTATCGCACATTCATCTCTGAGACACAGAACCCATCTCCTTCCTGAGCGGCATTATGACTGGACCATTCCCATCTGTTTTGTACTTGCGTATAATTGGTTTGTACAGAATGAACGAGGCACCTTCCAGGTATCAGGGAAATTGCACCTAAGGAAGATCCAGACTTGTGGCAAGTCCACAAGTCTCTTCCTAATATCTGGCTGATTTTTTTGACTTTATCCCATGATGTTACACACATAAGCATGTGTTCTGTGCATAAAAAATACATATTGATAACATCTGGTCTATTAACTTCAGATGTGTGCCAATAATCAGGACCAGAAGCTTTCCAAAACATGACATCATCATAATGGTCTGTCGTATAAATGTTTAAGAGGCAGAGTAATCCGAGGTAATATAACTTTTGAACTTTGTCAGAAAGTAATAAAAATGCCTTATACTGGCATTTGGCATATAAATAATTTTTGGTTCCTAATTGACCTAAAACAGGTAAGGTTTATTATGATTTCATGTCAGATAGTGAGAAAAACATGCTTATGTGTATTTTTATATAGTGTACTTAAACTTCTGGTTTCAACTGGATGTACTGGCAAGGACAGGAACAAGACTGGGAGCACAGGCAACAACCACAAACAGACTGGAAACATAGATAGGGACAAAAGCAGGAAGTACTGACAATAACAAGGCTAGGAACACAAGCATGGCAGGAATACAAGCAAAGAACTAGGCAAGGACCAAACAGGACTAGACAGAGAGACCAAATATTGGTAAACACCAAGACTCAGACCAGGAGTGTGGTGAAGAGTAGTCATATAATACCACAGGTGACAAGGGATTGGCAGAGAAAGCCCAACCCCGCTGCACGCTGTGTAAATAAATATAAGCAGGATATGGCCGCGCCTCCCTATTGAACAACAGGGAGATATGGGCAGCAGCCACAGGATGGTGAAGGGGCAAGGCCAGCATGGAGGAAAGCTGTACAGGAACTGCAAACAGGTAAGAAGGTAAGCAGTGGACATCGGCGTGACACGGGGAGAGTCAACAAGTCTCAAAGTGGGCATGTGTCAGCTGCTATTTGCAGTAGTGTCGCTAGGGTAGCGTCTTAAGGAAACACAAAAAAATGCAAAAAGAGTGGTGCACACCACAAACAAATACATATGAATGTGTATAATTTTATTAGGTCAAAAAGTGTACAGCATAAAAGCAATTAAAAAGCCCCCACAAAAGAACTATAAGATGATAAACATGACCCCTCCAAAGATAAAAGAGGAGAACTACATACAGTTCAGACGCTAAAAATGTAGCATGTATATAAATAGTAAGGTAACCCAAAAAACTTATAAGGCAGAAGAAATACAGAAAGATACTACACTATAATCTGCCGGCAGTCCCCACATAGAATATACAGACACCAATAATCAAAACATGCAGATATACAGATTGTAAAGGCAGTACACCAAAAGCTATAGATACTAATATAAGATCTTCCAATAAGCAATAAAGAGTGTACAGCCAGGTAAGTAACCAAAGGACTGTAAGTACAATGACCCCACATGTATCACCACAAGGTGTGGCTTCCTCAGGGGTATGAGTAGTCCCCGGAGTCGATTGCTAAGGTCTTAACAATCGACTTGAGGCCTTAACAACTGGCTTAACAACCGACTGGAGTCCGCGGAGTCGATTGCTAACTCTTATCAACTGACTTGAGCTGAGGCCTTAACAACCGGCTTAACGACTGTTAGCGACTTCACAACGCAGTAAATTATGTGTCCCCCAGTGAAGGTAAAAGGGTCCCCCAGTAAGTTATACGTCCTCTAGTAGGTGGTTTATATATATTTATATATCTCCCAGTAGGTAGGTGTGTAGTTTATATGTCCCCCAGCAGGTATATAGGCAGGTTATTGATCCCCCAGCAGTATAATGGGCAGGTTATTAATCCCCCAGCAGGTTTTTGGGCTGGTTATGGGTCCCCTAGCTGGTATATAGGCATGTTATTGATCCCCCAGCAGGTATATGGGCAGGTTATGGATCCCCTAGCAGGTATATAGGCAGGTTATGGATCCCCCTGTAGGTATATAGGCAGGTTTAGGTCCCCCAGCAGGTATATGGACAGGTTATGGATCCCCCAGCAGGTATATTGGCAGGTTATGGATCCCCCAGCAGGTATATTGGCAGGTTATGGATCCCCCAGTAGGTATATAGGCAGGTTTAGGTCCCCCAGCAGGTATATAGATAGCTTATAGGCCCCACAGCACGTGTATATATCATAGTTGCCAACTTTTGAAAATGAAAAAGCAGGAGACAGTAGTGAGCGGCGCGCGGCAAAAATTTGCATAACCACGCCCATCTTGTCGGTATGCCACGCCCCCTTCAAAAAGCCACACCTACTCCACCTAACTGCATAACGGCTTTGGAAGAAAGCCAGGTAGATGCTCTTATAGCCAGGTAGTAGCCCCCCATAACCAGGTAGTGCCCCTTACAGGCAGGTAGATGCCCCCTTGTAGCCAAATAGATGCCCTCTCTGTAGCCAGGTAGAGCCATATTTGTAGCCAGGTAGATGTCCCCCTTTGATAGCCAGGTGGATGCCCCCCATTGTTTGCCAGGTAGTGCCCCCATTGTTTGCCAGGTAGTGCCCCCATTGTTTGCCAGGTAGATGCCCCCATTGTTGCCAGGTAGTGCCCCCTCTGTTGGCCAGGTAGATGCCCCCATTGATTTCCAGGTAGTGCCCCCTCTGTTGCCAGGTAGATGCCCCCATTGTTTGCCAGGTAGTTGCCCCCTCTGTTGCCAGGTAGTGCCCCCATTGTTAGCCAAGTAGTGCCCCCATTGTTAGCCAAGTAGTGCCCCCATTGATAGCCAGGTAGTGCCCCCATGCCCCCATTGTTAACCAGGTAGTGCCTCCATTGTTGCGAGGTAGACCCCCATTGTAGCCAGGTAGTGCCTCCATTGTAGCCAGGTAGTACCCCCTTTAGTACCCAGGTAGTGCCCCCTTTAGTAAGCCAGGTAGTGCCCCCATTAGTAGCCAGGTAGTGCCTCCATTGTTGCCAGGTAGTGCCCCCCATTGTAGCCAGGTAGACCCCCCATTGTAGCCAGGTAGTGCCCCCATTGTAGCCAGGTAGACCCCCCATTGTAGACAGACAGTGCCCCCCTAAAACTAATCACAATAAAATAATAAAATCCACTTACCTGACCAGGCGCCTGCAGAGCGGCCAGCTCCAGCCGATCTCCTCAGCAGTGTCACAGGGGAAGTGAGTGCAGCCGCGCGTCACTTCCTCTGTGACGCTGACATGTGTGTACGGCGCACAGTGGCGCCGGACATACAGGGGGAGGAGGCAGGAGGGAGCGATCCCTCCTGCCTCCTCCCTGCACAGTGAGACTCCGGGCGGGTGAGCGGACCCTGCGCCCGCTTCACCCGCCTGTGGGAACGGACCGGCGGCGCCGGAGTAGCGCACCAAATAGCGGGACCCCCCCGCCAAAAACGGGAGAGTTGGCATGTATGTATATATAGGTAGGTTATAGGCCTCACAGCACATATGTAGGTTGATTATAGCTCCTCCCTGCACGTATATAAGTAGATAATAGCCCCCCTCCCTGCACAAATAACAGTAGATAATAGCCCCCCTCTCTGCACATATAACAATAGATAATAGCCCCTCCCTGCACATATGACAGTAGATAATAGCCCTTCCCTGCACATATGACAGTAGATAATAGCCCCCCCCTCCCTGCACATATGACAGTAGATAATAGCCCCCCCTCCTGCACATATAACAGTAGATAATAGGCCCCCCCTGCACATATAACAATAGATAATAGCCCCCCCTGCACATATAACAATAGATAATAGCCCCCCTCCCTGCACATATAACAATAGATAATAAACCCCCCCCCTGCACATATAACATTAGATAATAGGCCCCCCCCGCACATAACAGTAGATAATAGCCCCCCTCCCTGCACATATAACAATAGATAATAGCCCCCCCCTCCCTGCACATATAACAGTAGATAATAGCCCCCCCTCCCTGCACATATAACAGTAGATAATAGCCCCCCCTCCCTGCACATATAACAATAGATAATAGGCCCCCCCCTGCACATATGACAGTAGATAATAGGCCCCCAGCATGAATAGAGCTAATTAATAACCTGACATCACTTACCTGACCTCGCTCCCCGCCGCTGTCGCTGCTCCCGGTCTTTTCTTCAGCGGTGTGACGTCACCAGGCCGCGTGCGGGCAGCGTGATGACGCGCACGCCGCCTGGGCTGTGCACTCCGGCGCGCACAGAGCCGCATGCTGCCTGCGGCCACAGAGTACTCCGCGGAGCTCTCTGCTCCGCTGAAGCATCTAACTGTATGTGCGTCCGGCGGACGCACATACAGTTAGTCCCGCCACCGCTGCCGTCGCCAAGGTCCTAAGTCCCTAAGCCGATAGCTTAGCGACTGGTAGCGGTTTAGGACCCTAACGATCGGCGGCGGCGGCGGATAGCGGCGGCGCCGGGGACTAGGTATGAGTAGACGTTTCATGGTTCATAATATATACCAAATTCACTTAAGTAATGAAAAATACAATTACCTGATTAGGACAAGTTGAAAGGCAATATTATGGCTTTTGGAAGTGAGCAAATATGGCTGCAATGAATAGCCAAGCAGTGTATCTGCATATAGTAACACAGTTTGTCAATACAATAACACATGCACAAGGTAGACACATAGAGGTAAATGTTCTTGATAGCGAATATAGATCAAGCACATGCACATATGTGCCCCTGGTAGGTAGGCCCCAGGTAGGCAGGTTGTAGGTGTGCCCCAGGTAGGTAGGCTATAGTTACATAGTTGTATAGTCAGTACGTTTTGAAAAAAGACATATGTCCATCAAGTTCAACCAAGAGTGGGTGAAGGGTGGGAGATAAGGAGTTTAAGCCTAGTTTCCCCTACTGATAAAGGCTTTGAAACCCATAAGGCAAGAGCCAATTTCCTCTAAGGAAGATTTCATTTCTGTTCCCAGAGTTGCCATCAGACTGGATCTAGAATTTTATATGGCTACATATGTATTAATATTTTTTAGTTACAGGTAGATATCTAAGGGCTTGTTTACACAGCGTTTTCACTCCGTGTTACATCCGCTTTTTACATCGGTCTCTGGGACCGACAGGACGGACCCAGAGATGGATCTAAACAATTAGCAGTGAGATATCACTGGGGACTATGAGGAAGAAGCAGCGGCTTTCACATGAGAGATCGCCGCTGCGTGTTTCCATAGCGCAGCTCGGGTCCGTCTTTAAAAGAATTGACATGACGGAGCCGACCGGCAGGAGTGAAACAAGCAGCCTCTGCAGACTGTACAGCCTCTGCAGACTGTATAATAATTCCATTTAGTGACCATATAGTGGTAGATACCAGAGTACACAGGCTCTGCAGACTGTACATTACCTCCATACAGTGACCATATACTGACAGATACCAGTGTACAAAGGCTCTGCAGACTGCATATTACCTCCATACAGTGACCATATAGTGGTAGATACCAGTGTACATGGGCTCTGAAGACAGTATATTACTCCCATACAGTGCCAATATAGTGGTAGATACCAGTGTACACAGACTTTGCAGGCATATAGGTGATTACAGTACAGTTACATCTTGTGACTCACAGGTGATGTTTCTCTGACAAGTCATTCACTTTCCCTTTTCTTCTGCATCAGGTACAGACTGCCCTGATGATTTCTTCCAGCCACCACTCGCCGCTACAGATTCGGACACAAATATCTTAGAATCCTCACTTATCCAGCATCTCCCTCACTTTCCCCCAACTCAATACAAACTTCCCAGGGGTGGGAGAGCTGGTACAGGCCATAGCTTAAAGGGGTTGTCTCGCTACAATGATTGGGTTTTAATTAAAAGATCTTTAAAAGCTTCGGAATGACTGGATGGTATCTGGCTCAACAATTGGGGGGAACGGAGCCAATCGATCTCCGAGATCCAAATCCTCGCTTGGCAGAGCAAGATGAGGAACTTCTGTTACCACTTTAAACATTGCCTTCCAACGTGACTACTTTCTTAAGGCCCTTTGATTTTTACGACTGGGTTGGGGTGGCCTTCTCTAAATCGAGTATGGAGGGGGGGGGTGGCGAGACTCTCAGAAATGACGGCGGTTTGTATATAGGTCGGAGCAAAATTTAAAGGTTGTTTTGCATGTCAATCTGATCGTGTATTTCCTTTTTTTTTTGTATATTCTCACTCTGTGCCCATGGGCGTTTATCTGCTTTAGCCATGCTGCAGAGGCGGACGCTTGGGTTCTTGACCGCATATGTTAGTTTTTGATAAATAGCTGTGGCACTAGCTTACTGTTCTATTAGAAAATGTGAAAATTGGAGATTTCCTCATAAATTGTCTTGCCTGCACCAGACTCGCGTGTGAAACAGATGTTGAAATCATATGTTACTGTGTTGTTTTCTGTTGACTACTCTTGTTTGAAACCTTTGAATAAAAACAAATTTAACTTAAGGACCCAGCCTGTTTTGACCTTCCTGACACAGCCGTATTTTTGAAATCTGACATGTGTCAATTTTAAATTTGGGAATAACTTTTTTTTGGAATTTTTACCTATCCATGTTTTCGGGGAAAATTTGGTTTTCCCCCTTTTGACACATTTTGTGCTTTAAGTTAGTAAAATTTTTTATCCATAAAATTTTTTTTTTTGGGTTTGTAAAAAAAATATAAAAAATTTTCAATGAAAATTTTGGGAAAAATTTGCGTTTTTGGGAAATTTTGGAAAAATTTAAAAGCAAAAGGGGGGGGGTTTAAAAATTTTTCAAAAATTTTCACTTTTTTTTGCAGTTTTTCAATTTTTAACCTTTTAATTTTTTCACGGGAATTTGGGTAAATGTGCCCAGGAAAAATGCAATTTAAAAATCAATTCCCCAAGGTCTGCCGTTTTTAGAGTTTCCCCATATTTTCCCCCAAAGTGAAATTATTTGGCTAAACCCAAAAAGGGCCCCAGAATGGGAGGAAAACCAAATGGACTCTGGGGTCCCTTTTTTTCAAAAAGATTTTATTTAAAACCATTTCGGGTTTTTGGGGGAACCTAAGGGTGCTAAAACTTAAAAAAAACCCCCCAAAATATACCGCATATTGGAAACGGCACCCCTTAAGGAATATTTTCCAGGGGTCTTGAGTATATAGCCCCCCACGGGGTGATTCACAAATTTTTTTTAGCTAAGGCTTTTGAAAATTTAAAAAAAATTTTTTTTTCCAATAATTTTTCAATTTTATTTTTAAAATTTTTTTCATTTTATAAAAGGGAAATTTCCGGAAAAAAAAAACCCCTTAAAACTTTGTTAAGAAATTTCTTCCAATTCGGCAAAAACCCTACAAGGGGTGTAACGGGCTGTTTGGGCCCCAGGGCAGGGGGGGGAAATAAGGGGGGGGAGCGCGTTTTTGGGTTTTTGGGAACGCGGGTTTTTGGGGGGTGGGGGGTTTTTTTCGCTTTTGGCAAAGCCCCCAAAGTAGCAGAACAGGCGAAACTTTCCGAAGCCCCCCCCCTTTTTGGATTAAAACCCCCAACGGGGGATCCCCATCTGGGGATGCATTTGATTTTAGGCACACTTTTTTTCCTATTTTTTTTTTTTAGCTTTTGGGGGCAATGAAAGGGGGGGGAAAAACGCAGTTTTGGGCCCTTTTTTTTTTTGATTTTCCCAATTTAAACACCCTTCGCCGTGCAGTGAAAAAATGATTGGAAAAATTTTTAACCTATGGGGGTGGGGTCCCAATTACAAATGATATAGATTTTTATATATTTTTTTTTCGTTTTTATTATTTTCCCCAAGTAGAAATACTTAAAAAAAAATTTGGGGTTTTTATGTTGTCCTATTCTGACACCCAATAATTTTTTTTTTTTGCTGTGTGCAAAAACTTTGTAGGGGCTTTTTTTTTTTCGGGTTTATTGAAGTTTTTTTGGTACCATTATGGGGTGCATATAAATCCCTTTTTCATTTTTTATTAAGGTTTTTTGTGAGATGTTTTGAAAAAAAAATACACAATCTTGGTAGTTTTTTTTATTTTTATTTTTTTATAGTGGCACTGAAGGGTTATATTTTAAATGGTCTTTACCCCAGCGGGTTCAATACAATTACACCAAATCCCCAAATTTTTTGTTTTTTTTTTATTTTTTACGCTTTATACAAAAAAAAACCACTTTTTTTTAAAAACCAGGAAAATACTTTTTTGGGAAATCCCCTTTAGCCCTTGAGACCCAAATAATTTTAAAATTTTTCTGTGCTTGGGGGCTTTTGTAGGGACTTGTTTTTTGCGAGATAAATTGACATTTTTATTAGTATCATTTTTGGGGGGGGACAAGGCTTTTTGATCGTTTTTAAAAAATGCTTTTTTTTTGGGGCCGGGGTAAAGGGAAAATACTTCAATTTTCCCAGTAGTGTTTTTTATTTTTTTTTTTAACAGGGCTCACCGTGCATTTTCCGTGAAAAGTTGCTTTTTCCCCCTTTTGGGGGCGTACGATTTTTGGCGAAATCCTTTTTATTTAATTTTTTTTTTATGTTGGGAAACACTTTAAAAAAAAAAAAAAAAAGTGTTTTTTGTGTTTTTAAACAATATTTATGCATTGTATCTTCTGGAGCTAACATTTTTTTATTTATTTTGGGATAAAAAAGCTGTTTAAAAAAGGGACTTTTTTTTTTTTGGGGATGGAAAAATGAAAGTTTTAATTGGTAAAAACTTTGGAAATTTCTAGGAGTTTTTGAACCCTTTATTCCACTTTATGTGCCCGCGGGGATGAACAAAATTCCCTTTATTTGTGATTTTTTTTTTTTTTTTTATTTTACGGCGTTTTACCGTACCGGGGTTTAAATTTAAAATGAAGTTTATAGGGCAGGGCGTTACGCACGTGGCGATACCAATTATGGGTACTTTATTTATTTTTGATCTTTTTTTGGAGGAAATTGGGGTTTTTTTAAGGGGGAAAAAAGGGCGGTTTTTACGAATTTTTTTTTTTATTTTTTGGGGGTTTTTTTGTTTTAAATTGTTTTTTTTACTTTTTTTTAACTTTTTTTTAATTTTTTCCCCGTT
Organism: Phyllomedusa bahiana; assembly: GCA_025379985.1. Classification (NCBI taxonomy): domain Eukaryota; kingdom Metazoa; phylum Chordata; class Amphibia; order Anura; family Hylidae; genus Phyllomedusa; species Phyllomedusa bahiana. The sequence goes on from JAODAL010014073.1 coordinate 76,500, forward strand.
TTTTTTTTTTAAATTTCCCCCTAGGGGATTTGAATGAAGATCTTTAGATCTTTATTCAATAGGAAAACAGTAACATAAACTTTTTGCTGTGCATGGTTCCTTTTAAAAAACGGTCCCCGGGCACGATGCCGGGAAAATGCCCCCCACTAAAGGGTAAAAAGGGACGGGGGCCCTCTTAAGTCCCAAACCCCGACAACACCGGGAAGGCTTTCCTCCCGCCCTCCGTTTCTGTCTGTTTAGAAGGCAGGAGCCTTTCACGGAAAACACCCCCGATTCCTGCCTTCCTGCCCCGACGGAAAAAGCTGGGGACGAAACTCCTCCTGCGTTTCCCCTCTTTATTTTATTGGGGGACCCGATGGTCGCGTAAAATTTAAGGGGAAAAACCCCCCCCCCCCCCCTGGAGGGGAACCGGGGGGCGGGGGCCCACCCCTGGGGGGATTTTCAGCTTTTAAAAATTTCACTTTACACCCCGCGCCGGGCGCCAACTCTGCTTTTTGAGTTTTTCGCGATCCTTTGGAACCCTATCCCTACGTTTCCCGGTGCGTGAACCCCCCAAAAGCCTGGAAAGTAGGAATTTCGCCCAAGGGGGGGGAAGGGGTTAAAAAAAAAATCTTTTAAAAAAAAAAGCAACTTTGCAATATATTTCATTTCAAAAATTTCCTATCGAAATTTTTTTGTTATCCCTGGAAATAGGTTACAACACTCCAAAAAACCACTATAGCCACTGATTTAATTTTTCCCCCTCACTTTTGGGGTTTTCCAGTGGGTGGTGATTCATTTAGTTCTGAATTTCAGGGGCAAGCCGGCCCCCTCCCGGGACGGGATGATGCCAAATTTTGATTTCTTTTTAGGGGAGGGGGGAGGGCTCTGGCTTCGTGTCTTTTGTAAACTTTTTGCTGCCTGGATTTAAAACCCGGGGTTTTTCCGCCCCTTTTTTTGTCTCTTTCACAGATTGGGGGAGCAGAGGTGGGCTGAAACTGTGGTTTGTACGATTTGACAGCAGTGAAGTGTGTTAATATAATCATGATGGGGTCCCGTGGACTTTTTCTTTGCTAACGAACAATCAGGGGGGGGATGTGAACGGTTCATAACCCTCCCTTTCTCCGCTTTAAATTTTGGGCACTTTGGGGAAAAAATAGTAACACACTTTTTACACTGCCCGTGTCGTTTGATGGGGGGGACAGGGTTTTTGTTTTTGTGTTGGGTTGGGGATGTCCATGGGGGATTTGTAAAGCTAACAGGGGGTATAGGGAAATTTTTCATCCCCCCTGCTCTGCAATTTTTCATAAAACAGCTTCCGACCTCTGGCTCCCCTAGGGGCCCCTCATAGTCAGCCCTTCCCTGCTGTCCCCCCGAATGTTTTTGAGGAGCACAAAGAGTTGGGCCCCCGCAGCCCCCTTCAAGGCAGCTGTCCAGCAGTGAGCAGCCGGGCAGCTGGGTTAAAGGGAGGCCCCACCAGGGTTTAAATCTGGGGAGAAAACCCCCCTTTCCTCCCCCCCTTTTTTAAAAGAAGTTACTGTAGTCGGAGGAGGAGAGCGTCCTTTTTGTGCTGAGGGGAAGGGGGGGAAGGAAAAGAGAATGGCAGGCAAGAAGCACGCCCCTTAATTCAAAAAAACCAAAGCTTTCCAGAAAAACTGAGGTTTTGGGTTAAAAATTATTTTTGAGGGGCAAAATTCCCTTTTTTAAAGGGAAAAGTTTCCCTTTGGGGAAAAGCGTGAAAAAAACCTTCTGGGGGAAGTGCTACAGCTATGGCCTTTTCCCCCCAAATTTTATATTCCCCCGGGTGGAAGGGTTTTGGGGAAGAGGCCCAAGTAGGTAGGTAGACCCTAGGTAGGTTGGTTTGGCCTTTGGGAGTTTTTTTGGAAAATTGATAGGTTTTAAAGGCCCCCGGTAGTTTGGTGTTCCCCATTTTGGTTGGTTTGGGTAGGGCCCTAGGAAAGGGAGTCAGCAGTTAGGCCCCCAGTAGTTAACAGTAGGGAGGAAAAGGGGGGGAAAAGGGGTCAAAGGTAGGTAGATATAAAAAGGGCCCCCGGTTTAAAGGTAGGCCAAGGTAAAGGGAAAACTGTAGGTGGGCCCCACTTTGGTTTGTTTGCGGTAGGGGGGTCCCAGGTTTGGGAGGCTTAAGGTGGACCCCCAAAAAAAATTTTTACCCTAGACATTTGGGGGGTTTCCCCACATTGGTAGGCAGGCTATAGTGGGGCCCCACATAGGTAAGTAGGCTTTAGGTGGGTCCCACATAGGTAGGTCAGCTGTAGATGGGCCCCAGATAGCTAGGTCGGTAGGCTGAAGGTGGGCCCCATTAGTTGAAAAAAGTAATTTAAAAAACCTTTCCCTCTTCCCCAAAGCCCCAATTGGAATTTTTTGGGGCCTCCTTTCCCTGTGAAGACTGGTGTGGGCGGAACAATTATGTAACATTATCGCGCCACCCACGTCAGTACTAGGGGCCCAAGGCCTTTAGGGTTTTCAAAGGGGGAAAGGAGGAGGGGAAATCCTGCAGTTCTTTTTCACTGTAAGGGGGGGGGTGCGGGACCGGGGGGTTGGGTCAGGGCCTAAAACATCCGGGGGGGCCGGGGGCCTTGTGTTTTTTTTTTGGGGAGGGCGTGTTTTTCACAAAGGCATTTTTCGGGGCCCCCATTGTGAACTGGGGGGGTGTTTTTTTAAAGGAAAAAAAAAATTTGTTTTTCTGCACTAATTTTATGCCAAAAATTTCCCCAAAAAGATCCTGTTTCCCTACCCCAGCAGACTTGCACAATGAAAAAACAGCCCTTTACAAAATTTTCTTTTTCAAAATCGCCCACCTCCGTATGACAGTTGGGCCAAAACAACCCCCAAAAACCCCCACCCCCTGGGAAATAAGGGGTAAAAAACCACCCCTACGTTACCAGATAGGGTTTTTCTAGTTTTTAGGGAACTGCAGAAAAATTTTTTTGGATTACACTGCAGTTTTCATTTTTGTGATCACAGGAGACGTCTTTTCCCGACAGGTCTTTTTACGGGTTCCCCTTTTTTTCTCCATCCCGGGTTTAGACCTTCATGTTGATTGTCCCCGCCCAAAACTCTCCCTGCCCGATTTTTTGGGCACAAATTTTCTTTTTGAAACCTACTTTCCCGGGAAAATCCTTACTTATAGGTATATAAGTCCCCCCAGTTTTTTAGGTTTTATAGGGCCCCCCCAAATTTGGAAGGAAAATAAATTTTAGGAACCTTTTACAGGTTAAAATAATATTGGGTCAAAGTTTAGGAAGGGATAAAGGGAAAAAAGGGGAAATGTCCCGACAAAATATTTTTAAAATATAGGGTCACCCGGGGAGGTAATAGATATAAAGTCCCCAAAAGGCAGGTAAATAAAAATATAGGGGGGACCCCAAAGGGAGGTAAATTGGAAAAGGGGGTTCCCTCAGGCAGGTAAAATTTTGGGTTTTAGGGTTTTCTCTCTGGCATTTTAAAATATAGAAAAAGGGAAACTTTAGGCACGTATATTGATATTGGGTCACTCTCAGGAGGTTATAGATTTTTGGGGACTGAGGCAGGTATTTGGTGCTCAGGGTTATAAGGGGATAGGCAGTTGTAGGGGCCCAGGCATTTTATAGGGGTCAGGCCCTAAAAAAGGTCCACACGGTATATAAAAGGGGGGAAAACAGTCCCGGTATATAGGGGGACAGGGGGTTTAAAAGGGGTCAGGCAGGAAAATATGGCAAAAGGGAGGTAATTAAAATTCCCCCAGGCAGTTTATAGGGCCACAAAGGGAGGGATATTGGGGGACAGGGAAGGGGTTTTTTTGGGCAACAGGTTTTTAATGGCCCCCAGGCAGGTAAATGGGGAAAGGCAGGGATTTAGGGGGCACACAGGGATGTATTTTAGGGGCTAGGCCCGGTAATTTTTAGGGGCCCGGCGTATAAGGGGCACAACAGGGAAATAGGGGGCTAATGAGGTATAAAGGGGGACAGGGAGGAAATAGGGGGTCAGGATTAAACGGCATTTTAAAAATTTTTAAAAATTTAAAACTTAACTTAAACCCCTCCCCGGGGAGCGGGGCTCTGTCCCCCGTCCATGCCCTCCCCCACTCCCCCGGGTTTGCACAGCCTATGGGAAAGGGCCCGGGGAACCGAGGATAGGCAGCGGCGCGAAGAAGGTTTTTAATCGCGCCGTTGCCGCTGACCATGGGGGCCCGGGTTCACCTAAAGAAAGGGCCCGGCGGCCCCGCGTATCGGACCCCGGGGCCAGTCCGACCCCTGTTTCGGGGCAGGGAGGCTTTGCCTTTCTTGGGAGAAGCCCTTTGCTGTAAGTGCGACCGCGGAGCAATTTAACTGAAAGGGCCGTCGGTCTCCGGCCCCCGGGGAGGGGGCCCGGAGCCCGGTAGGGGTTTATGGGACAAGGGTTTTATCCCCTGCCCGGCCCCGGGGTTAAAACTGCCTAGCGATCCCCTTTGGGGCAGGGCAGTGCCTTGGGGAAAAGATTGGACTAGGGCCCGGGGGGTTTGAGGGAAGGGAAACCCCAACCTGGCCCCCCGGATTGGGGGGCCCCCTAGCAGTTGGGTTTGGCTGCCCATGGCGGTAGCCCCCGTCCTGTAAAACAAAAAATTTTTCCCTAAAAAATTTTTAAATTTTTTTGTAAGGATTTATTTGTTTTCTATTTTTTTTAAAAAAAACGTTAGAAGAGCCGAATAATGCTTTTTTTTTGTTTTGGGGAGGAATGCCCTAGCCCCCCTCCCCAAAGGGCCTTCAAAAATAAATTTTAGGGCAACCATTTTGATTAAATTTTTTTTAAGGGCAGGGCTGTCCAACCCCCTTGTTTTAAAATTTTTTAAAGATGTATTTTTATCTCATACAAATTTTTTGGGGATATAAGTTTTAAAACAAGAAATTTACAGGGACTATATAAAAAGACAATCTGCATTTTTTTCTCATTTTCTGACAGGAAAAACAGAATAAAACCGTACCCGTTTTAGGCAATTAGGTTACCAAAATTTTTTCTATTTGTAAATAATGCCAGAATAATTGGAAAAAGTTTAAAGGGGTTTTTGGGCCCGATGTTTTTGTTTGACGGTGGAAACCTCTAAAATTTGGGGGTTAATAATTTTTTTAAGGGTTAAAGTTTTTAAAAAAAAAAGTGAAGCCTTTTGGGGAGCTTTGCCCACTAAGGCCCTTATTTCCTTACAGTTTACATTAGACATGACCGGGGGCTGACCGGGGCGTTTTGGCCACTGAATTTTTTGCACAATTTATCTGAAAGACAGGGAACATGGGAAACCCGCTTTCAAGGGGGCTGTGGGGGAAAGACCCTTTTTCTTTTTTATAGAAAATCCATGGTTGTAAAGTGATTGATTAAAAAATTGTAACAACCCTCTTAAAAGGCCCGTGGTCGCCCCCCCTTCTGGGAGTATAACTACCGCAAGGGTTTTTATTGCTATTATGCAGTTCAGGTGTTTCCCTTTGGGTTCCCGGGGGTTTTTCAAAATATTGCCCACCCAAAAATTTCCAAATTTTTTCTGTTCGTTTTAGACATACCTTAAAGGGAAAACTTCCCCCAAATTTTTTTTTTTTTTAAAATTTTAAATCAAGCCCCGATCCCTATTTTTTTTCCTCTCAAACTTTTTTTTTTTAAATTTGTGTAGATTTTTTGGGAAATTTTGGGGGGCTCTTTTATATATTGTGGGGGAAAATTTTTGCTTGCACTGCTTTTAAAAGCAGTCAGGGGAAAATACTTTACAGCAGTTTTTGCACCCCCCCCCCCCCCCCCCCTAGGATTCTCGAGGGCAAATTTTTGTCCCCTAGACTTGATAGGGAAATTTTAAAAAGTGAAAGGGGGGGGTTTGGGGGGGCCCGGACATCTCCTCTTGTGACTGGGGGATTCTGTTTTATTGTTTCACAAAGGGTGGGCTCCCTTTCCCGTTTTACCCTCTTTTCTGTTTAAAGAGGGAGACACTGAAAATTCCCCCTCAAAAAGGAAAATTGGGGGGGGGGGGGGGGGTCAGGGGGGGGTTTTATTAGGCTTAGTGGCCAAAAGGAAAAATGCTGGGGCTGAAGAATTAAAAAAAAAATACTGAAAGTTTTATATGCCAAAAAAAAAAAAAAAATTACCAAAAAAAATTTCCCAAAAAAAGTGTTTTTAAAATAAAAATGTGAGTTAAACCCAATTTAAATTCATTTTTTGATGAACATTCCCTTTAAAAAATTATTTTTTTGCAAAAAAGGGCCCCGGGTAGGTTTTGGATTTTTCCCCATTCCCCCCGGGGGGCCAAGAGTGCGTGGGCCCCCGGGGGGGGGAGTGGTGTCGTCCCCCGGGCCCCGGGGTCCCGAGCACAAAAGTGGGCCCCAAAATTTTGGGGCTTTGGGGTTTTTTCGGAGCACAGCGCCCCTTTCGCCCGGCGCTCCCCTTTTATCGCCTTTTAAGTTAAGGTTTAGGGCCTTTAACCGGCCCCGTTTGGCCGCTTTTTGTTGACGGGAGGCGGTGTGGGGCTCACATACCCGCCGCCTATGCATGGGGAACAGAAGGGCCGCGGCAGCCCCGGAATGCGAAACAGGACGGAGTAGGGGGGTGGGTTTTTTTCTTTTTTTTTTTATAAACCCCCCTGAAGGTTTGGGGCCCGAAATAAAACTAAAAAGGGGCCCTGAAAATTTTTATAACGGGGCCTTGGGGCTAAAAAACTAAAGGGGGGCCCCCAATATGTACTTAAAAGGGGGGCCCCGACCAAACGCTAAAGGGGGGGCCCCGACTATTTAAATGAAGGGGGGGCCTTTACTAAAACTAAAGGGGGCCCCCGACTATTTTAATAAAGGGGGGCCCTGACTAAAAAACTTTAAAGGGGGGCCCCGACTATGTACTAAAGGGGACCCATACTAAACACAAAAAGGGGGCCCCCACTATGTACTAAAGGGGGCCCCGATAAACACTTAAAAGGGGGGCCCCGGGTTCTGCAAAATAGCTAAAGGGGGGCCCCCTAACTGTCTGTATTACCTAAAGGAGGCCCCCCTTGCTTACTACCTAAAAAAGAGGCCCCCAACTGCTTACAACCTTAAAAAAGGCCCCCTAAATTTCCCTTTCTACCTTTAAAAAAGGCCCCCAATGGCCCGTATACTACCTTTAAAAGGGGGCCCCAATGCCCGGGTTTTTACATAAAAAGGGGGCCCCCAAATTCCCCTTTTTGACCCCTTTAAAAAAAAAAAAAAATTTTCCTTATACCTAAAAGGGGGCCTATAAATGTTGTATACTACCTAAAGGAAGGGCCCCAAAATGTCTGTTAACTTTCCTAAAGGGAGGCCCGTCTGTAAACAACCCAAAGGGAGGACCTAACTTTGTTTTTACCTAAAAGGGGGGGCCCCCCCCATATTTTAAACTTTTGGGGGGGTTTCGGGGGGGGGGACGGTCCCCCCCCCCCTTTTTTTTGGGGGGGGATGGTCCCCCCCCTTTTTTTGCCACTTCAAAAAATAATAATCCATTTAAAAAACATGAGAATAAAGGTAAGTGGGGGGGGAAACAGAGCACAGAGGAAGAAGTTAACCCTTTGCTCCAAAAATTTTCTGTGCATATTGGGGGGGGCAAAAGTAGGTTGGGAGCCTTTAAGTGTCAGTGCCCGAGTGAGAGGGAGTGCTGATGTTAGGCAGGAGTCAGCAGGGGGTTTTTTCAAACGTCGGCCCCTGCTCACAGTCCCGCACACTCTGTATTGGGACTTTTTTCTTTCTCTCCCATTTTCAAAATTTCCCCTTCCCCCATGTCAGCCCTCATCAGAGAAGAAAAGGGGAAACTGAATGCCCAAAAATGACCATCACAGGAGGCAGGTTTAAGGGGGGGGACAAGGGGTTGGCCCTTGTGGTTTTGCTGTGAGTTTGGGTAAAGTACTGTAATTGTTGAAGGGTGGGGTTTTTCTTTTATGAGAGCCCTTTTTTTTTTAGCAAAATAAATTTTTCCCCGCCCCTTACACGCCTGGAAAATTTTAAAGTTAAAGGGGGCCCGCCCCCGCAAAATTTTAGAATGTGGAATTTCCCGTGAACGTATTCTAAAAAACCTTTGGGCCCATAGCAGAGGCCCCAGTAGCCCCGCTGTATTGCCGGTTTTGAAAAAACCTAAGGGAAAATTCATGCAAAAATTTGAATGCCCGATTCGGGCAGACCCCCCCAGGTGGATCCGCCTCCCGAATCACGTCCAATCTTAACCCCAAGTAAAAACAGTGTTGTTTAGTTTTACATGGGTTTACTTGAGTATTTTCGGAGTCCCGTTAGCACCTACACCCGAATTTTTTCAAGGTGTTTTTTTTGCACTAACAAAAACTAAAGGTTAGGGGCAGAAAAACTGCCTAATCATTTTGGGTAATTTTCATCGTTATTTTCTGCCCCCTTTTCAATGGGTAATTTTTTTAAAAAAAATAAACACACTGTCCTTCCGAAAAAAATGGACCTTCCCCCAAGGGCTGTTTGTGTGTCTGTGTTTAAATTTTAAGTTGTATGCCACACAATTTCCAGGGGGACCTTGTCTAAAGTAGTCTCTGGGGAAAAGTGTGTTAAATTTTAAAAAATCCTGGGGGATGGGGTTTCTATAATCTCTGTTGTACAGTGTGAATGTAATATCTGGTGTATGTTTTGTAATTAGAAAATTTTTGGGGTACAGTAGTAATGTAAAACTCTTGGGTGGGGTATAATGAATCCCCTGGTTTACAGGGGTAAAAGTAGAATTCTAGGGTTTCAGCGGGGGGTAAAGGGAAAACTCTGTTTTATGGTGTGCAATTTTAAATTTTGAGGGAAAAAAATAATGGGAATCTTGGGGTTTGTAAAAATGTAATTTCTGGGGTATGGTGTTTTAATGTAGTAACTCTGGGGTACCCGAATTAAAAGAAAACTCTTGGGGAAGTTGGGAAAATTTAAACTTGGGGTACGGTGAATAAAGCTTTAAATTTTGGGGGAGTTGAATAATGCCCGTAATCTCTTTTGGGGTTTTGGGTGTGTAAACCCAATTTCTGGGGGGGACAGTGGGTAAATGTAATAATCTCTAGGGTAAAGTTAGTAATGTAAAATCTGGTGTTTTGGGGGTGTAATGTAGTAATCTTGGGTTTTCAGTTTGTAAAAGTAATCGCTCTTTTATGTTTTTGTAATGTAAACCTGGGGTACGGGTGGTTTAAAGTAATCTTGGGTACATAAGTAATTTTTATTCTGGGGTATTTGTGTAATTTTAATTTTTCGGGAACAGTGAGTAATCTTGGTGTACAATGTAATTTTTATCTCCGGGTACGATGTGTATTTTAATTCTGGGGTATGGGGTGTAAAGTAATCTTTTGGGTATGTGTAAATTTTAATCTCCCGGTGGGGTGTAATGTAGTTTGGGGTACAGTGGTAATGTAATTTGGGTTTCAATGTAATCTTATCTCTGGGGGTACGATGTGTAGGTAATCCCCTGGAGTAAAATTTTTAAAGCCCCTTTTCTTGGGGAAATGTGTAAAAAAATACATTTTCTGGTTTAATGAAATTTTATTTTTCTTGAGTACAATGTAAAAATTCATTTTTAAGGTTCAAATTAGTAATGAAAATTTTTTTGTGGGTACAAAAAGTAAATAATTTTTTTTTTTAAATTTAAATTTTTGGGGGGCAGGTTTTAAAATGATGTCATTTTTTTGGGTACGTATTTTTTTTACATTTTTTTTTTGATTCCTAGGGGGACCGTTAGAAATTGGGGCTTTATTTTCCTCCCTTTTTTTTTGGGGGTTTTAACAAAATTTTTAAAGGGAATAGATGGGGGGGGGGGTTTGGGGGGGGAGGGGTTTAAGTTTAAATTTGGGGTTGGGATTGCACCAAAATTTTTTAAATTTTCCAAACTAGGGAAGGGGAAATTTTTTTCGGGGGGTGGTTCGGTTTCATTGCCCGGGCTGCTTTTTTTTGTCCCCCGCCCCCCTTTTAAACTTCAGAGAGCCCCCATAACCTTACGGATTTCACCAAAAGGTTTTTTCCCTAAAGGGGGCTCCCGGGCCCCACCCCGCGGGGGGGATTTTACAGCATCCCCCAGACCCCTAGCTGGGTTTTGAGGGGGGCCGGTTCACGCATGGAGAGGGGGGGAGGGGGAAGAGAAGGGGAGGAAGTAAAAGGAAGGCGTGAGGGAGGGGTAAAAATAAATTTGGGAAAATTTTCCCCCCCCCCGCCAAAGACCCCCTCCCCCCAACCTGCTTAACCCTAAAGATCCCAAATGGCTGAACCCTACCAAAAGGGGGGCCCTAAGGGCTGTAACACTAAAGGAAGGCCCTAATGCCTGTAAATACCAAAAGGGGGTCCCTAATGTTTGCAGCCTATAAAAAGGGGGGCCCCAAACTACTACAGCTTACCTAACGGGGGGGAAAACCCCCTCCTACACCTAAAACGGGGATACCAACACCTATCAGCCCCCTACGGGGGCCCACAAACCTAACTGAGCCCATCAACGGGGCCAAAACTGTACCCCTGCTTACTCCTGGGGCTTTTTATTTTACCCCCCGGCTAAGTACCCCCCAACCTCCCAAACTTATCCAGAGGGAGCTCCCCTACCTAAATACGGTTATCTTTTTATTTGGGGCCCTTTCCCCTTTTGCCTATACCTAGTCACCCAAGTTTTGGGTTGTACCTGCCTCTCTGTACCTACTTCCCCGGGAAGTTTTTAAGAAGGGGGGGAATAGGTAAAGAGTTGGAAAAGTGAGCATTTTAAGATATTTGGTTTTTAAAATTTTCGGAAGGTTGTGACCGGGGCAAGTCAATGGGGTGTGGGAAAAGATGGAGAAGAAAAGGGAATAAAAAGACTCTAGAGAAGGGGAAAAGACCCAGATAGGAGTCTCCCGTGAGTCCCGATTCAGGGTTTTTTTACTTTATTTGGATCGTGCGTATTAGTAAGTGATGTGACTGACTGGTGTTGACCTTTATGTGGTCTCTTTGGCGGTGTTGTAGGTTATACCTGAGCTATTTTGACCCCATTTGGTATTAATGGGGTGTTTTTGGTTTTCTGAGCTGGGTCGACCCCATGTGGTCTCTATATGGGGGGTTGTAGGTTTTTACCTGAGCTGGTGTCTGATCTCATCTGGTCTCTATTGATGGTGTTGTAGGTTATTCCCGACCGGGGTCCTGACCCCTATTGGTCCCCCTATAAGGCGGGGTTGTGGTTTTTTCCCGAACTTTTTGTCTGACCTCTATGTGGTTTTCCCTTGGCGGTGTTTTTTTTACCTGAGCTGGGGTCGACCCCCATGGGTCCTATATGGGAGTGTTTGTTGGGGAAAACCTGAGCGGTTTTGGAAACTTTGTTGTCCCCCCTATGGGGTGTTGGAGGGTTTTTTCGGCAAGAGTATAGTGGGCAAAGGGGACAAAGAACCTTTTTATTGTAAAAGTTAGGGAAAAACCCCCGACCCTGTGAAAGAGTTTGGGTTTTCCTTTCTTGCTGGTTGGGTTTTTTTTTAAAGGTGGTGAGGGGCGGCCCAAAGGGAAAGGGGGAGGGGGATAATTTATGTGGGTGGGGGGGGATTTGGATGGAAACTTTGGGCCCCGTGTCTATGGAAAGTAGACTTGAAATTTTTGGGGAAAAAGGTTTTGTGACTCACCCTTTTATTGTACTAAAAAAAAATTCGTTCGTTTTGCACACTGGGATTATGTGGTAAAATTGGGGGCATTTACCCGGGGAGGCCGGTTTTATTTTCATGTACAGTTTGGGTTTGGGGCCCCCCGAGATCAATTCCCCCGTGGGCCCCAGAAACCCGTTTCCCCAAATTTGGGTTTCAAGCAAATTTCTTTTAACCCCTCATTGGGTTCGGGGGGGTTTCCCCAAAATTTACAGTTCTTTTTTGGGTAAAGAAAGCTTTTCTCCTCTGGATATGGATTTTTTTTCATACTGTCCCCCTTGTCTTTTGAGATGCTTTTATATAACCCAGCTTTTTAAACCCCCTTTTCTGTTAAACCCTTTTAAAAATTTTTTCATGTTTTTGCTCTGGGGTTTATTAGGTGGGAAAAATCAGGGAAATTTTGCTTTTCCCTTTTTTTTTGGGGGTTTTTGCTGCTAAAAAAACTTTTAACCCCATTTTTAAAAATTTATGAACAGTTTGGGACAAACCCAAAACTAAATTTCAATTTGGGCAGGGACGACACATTTGAATTTTTACCTAAGGTTACGCGGGCCTTTAAAATTTTTAATTTCAAAGAAAAGGGAAAAAGGGACACGCCAAATTTTTGAAAGGTTCATTTCATTCAAGAGCACTATACACTAAATTTTAAAGGCTTTAAAATGGGTGGAAACGCCTCTTTTCCCGAATGTTTTCTATTTTGTATATACCAGGGG
>JAODAL010014074.1:0-88764 GCA_025379985.1 Phyllomedusa bahiana
TAAACCTCCATACAGAGACCATATAGTGGTAGATACCAGCGTGCATAGGCTCTGCAGACTGTATATTATCCCATACAGTGACCATATAGTGCTGGAAACCAATTATAAACAGGTGTTCTGCAGACTGTATATTACCTCCATACAGTGACCATATAGTGGTAGTTACCAGTGTACACAGGCTCTGCAGACATATAAGTGATTACAGTGCAGTTATACTTTGTGATTCACAGGTGATATTTCTCTGATGAGTCATTCACTTTGCCATGTCTTCTGCATCCTGTCCAAATCCCCATAATGACTTCTCCTGGCCACCACTCGTCCCTGCAGATTTGGACACAAATATCTTAGAATTAGCACTTTTCCAGCACCTACTTCACTGTTCCTCACCTCATTTCAAACTTCCCAGGTGTGGAAGAGCTGGTACAGGCTATAGCTTAGATGCATAGTCTCCTAGAGAGGGGGGCGGAACAGAGGACTAACTCCCTAGAGATTGTACTACAGCTATGGCCTGTACCCCTCAGAATCATATTACCAGGTAGATAGGTAGGCAGGGCCCAATGTTAGTAGGTAGGCTGTAGATAGGGCCCCAGGTAGGTAGGTAGGTGATAGATAGGAGCCATGGTAGGTAGTTAGGGAGTAGATAGTGCCCCAGGTAGGTAGGCAGTAGCTTGGGCCACAGGTAGGTAGGCAGTATAAAGGGCCTCTGCTAGGTAGGCAGCAGATTGGGCCCCAGCTAGGTAGGAAGGAAGTAACTAGGGCCCAAGCTAGGTAGGTAGGCAGTAGATAGGGCCCCAAAAAGGTAGATAGGCAGCAGATAGGGCTCCAGCAAGGTACATGGGCAGTATATAGGGACCCAGGTAGGTACGTAGGCAGTAGATAGGGCCCCAAGTAGGTAGGCAGTAGATAGGACCTCAGCAAGGAAGGTAAGCAGTAGTTAGGGTCCCGGCAAGGAAGGTAAGCACTTGATAGGGCCCCAGCAAGGTATGTAGACAGTAGAAAGGGCACCAGCTGGGTAACTAGGCAGAAGATAGGGCACCAGTTAGGTAGGTAGGCAGTAGATACAGCGGTAGGTTGGTCCTAATATATAATATGATAGAATACAAATAGGGTGTACTTTCTTTTTCTCATGACTTTACATGCAGTAATTTTAGAAAGATTGGGTACACGCAAAACGGCCGTGGGCCAGGTTGTAATGTCTATCCCATTTGTCTGCTCCCTTTTTATAGAATAAAATTTGATGAAGAAGGACTGGTGAGTGCCGCAAATCTTTTTCTTCTATTTGGACTATATGCAGTAATTTCCAAGCTAAGGGCACAACCACACGGCAAGTGTAAAATATTTAAGCATCCTGCCAGTATTTTATCATATTTTGAATGATTTTGGGCGATGGTTCTGTCCGCGATTTGCAGATCCACCCGTCCCACTCCCTTAAGCCACTGAAAATTTGGCAAAAGATTGTGCATGTTCCGAGTGTGAAAACCCGCCCAGTAGAAAAACCATGCAGTGTAGACTACTGGACGTATTTTCTATTGACATCTACAGGGATGATTGACAGTTGGTTTCAGCAGTTTCAATCCGGAACCAACGAAAAACAGCTAAAACCCTTGGCTTAATGTAGCCTTAGGCGTAAAACGGCGGGAAGGGGCGGGCTGACGCGGCGGGTGCCGCCGGCCCCAAACAACATGTTTACGGCGCGTCGCCAAATAATGTCAGTCACTTCTCCCCCCGCGCGATCGCCAGCGGGAGAAGCGACGAATCCATGTTCTCTAGAGAGCAGGATACCGTAATACCCACGGATTGCGCCGTATTGAGCCAAATCCGCGCAATACGCGCCACTCGGCAAATAAGCCGTGTGAACGAGGCCTAAGAGGGCTTTTGGGAAAATATTTTTATAGTTCATGAAATAACAAGGTATAATGTTATTAGACACACATTGCTTATTACTAAATTTTATCACGACTAGCTGATTCTGTTCAATTACTATATGGTATGAAGCCAATTTTGTTACGTTTTATTAACTGTTTTATAATTATTTCAATCCACTAGATGGCAGCAGTGTTAAGTAAACTAATGTAATGCCAAATTTTTGTATATATGCATAAATGTGTATGTACTTAGGGCCTGTTCTCACAAAAAAACATCATCTTACATTGAATGACTCCGTAAAGGCTCCTGCTTGCAGCTAAGACTGGGTCTCTACACTGTCAAGAATGCTTTTTAAGCAAAAAATATTGTCATTGAAATAATATCTCATAAATTAATGATTATACCTACTATTAACCACATGTTTTTTAAAGCATGCCCTAAGGGTCGTACTTGAATAAGAAATGATCCAATCAACTTCTATGCATCTGTACAAGATTTTATTCAGTTTGGTAACTAGAATTAATCAGTTTTGTTATATTTATAGTTTGTTATTGTTACTTGAGTTACTCATTAGGGCATTTTATAAGTATGGTCCCACATTGCTACTGCATGCAGGCAAAAACATGGCTACATGTGCTAGCCAATGGTTTCACTATTAAGCCTCTTAATACCAGTATTTCACATGCAAAATTGTTCTGATGTTGGCCCTTATGTGTGTAGTTTCATCAAGGCTCATGAGCTCTGGTGCAAAACTTTAGCTTGATCCCCTTACTCCCCAACAATGGTTTTTGCCAGCTGTGGGCTACTACTTTTCAACAACAGGATCCTTACTTATTGCCTGCAGTTTAGCGTTTTGCACAAAAATATTCCTACTCAAATGGTTTGTACAGCGGAAGAGAATTCATTTGAAATGGGACCGGATTGTGATGGGGACCAGTAGGTAAGTTTCACTTTTTATCTTCTTTTTCCAACCAACAAGACCCCATTAATTTTCTACCACTGGACAACTCATTTACATCATGAAAAATAGGAATTAAAGGTTTTCTCACTACAAAGATTAGCTTTCAACATGAAGGACAGTTAGATCAAGACTTTTGCTAAAACATTGTTCAATAGATTTTACTTTACTCAAGAGATAAAAATATTTCTTATGTGCTCTTGAGTGCACACAAGTTTCTATGGTAACCTAGATACCAGACCATACTCTGCTATCAAATTTGAGCAGAAAGCAGGGAGTGATGGAAATAAACGTATTATCTCTAACAAGATTAGCTGTTGTTTTACTGATAAGCATTTGCTTTCACTCCTACAGTATGTAGTTTTGTTTACTTCCAGATTAGATTTCCTCTTTGTTATGTCTCAGCTCATTACAAAGAGAGACTAAGAGTCCATCCACAGGGCAAGGACGAAACTACTGGGCTAGCAGACATAGCAACTGCCATGGGGCCCGCGACCTTAGGGGGTCTGGGCCTTGTGGCAGCTGCTACCATGACTGCTACCATGATAGTTCCGCTCCTGGGCCCTGTGTCCCGAGCGTTCAGAGGCAGAAGTCAGACTGCCCGGTATTAGCAGACTCCTGAAAGCAGGGGTGTCAAACTCCGGCCCTCCATCTGTTGGGAAACTACAACTCCCATCATGCCCACTGTTATAGATTATACAAATGCATGATGGGAGTTGTAGTTTCCCAACAGCTGGAGGGCCGGCAGTTTGACACCTGTGCCTTAAAGGGAACCTGTTTATGCCAGCATGTCTGACAGCACAAGCTAGTGTCAGACATGCTGTTTCCAGCATTGTTTCCCTTGTTCTGTAAGATATTGTAGTTTTAGAGCATTTAATGCTCAAATCTTATTCATGAGCAGGTGTTAGCACCAAACACCAAAGGCTAGCCCCACCCACCTGGCAGTTATTCTCATGTTTCTACCTACGCAAAGTAATAGGTTAATCAGTTTAGGTGGGTGGGGTATGAAAAAATCGGACTCTTTTCATGACTCTTTACTGGCTGAAAATGGCAGATTTGAGCATAAAATACTCTAAAACTACAGCATCTTACAGAATAAAGGACACAGCGCTGGAAACAGCATGTCTGACACTAGCTTGTGCTGTCGTCAACAATGGGGGCATAAACTATGTGACAGGTTTTCTTTAAGCTTACCAAGGGCAGGACCTCAGTGCTGATGTGGGCGGCGCGATGACGGTACATCATCGCGCCACCCAGGCCGAGCACAGAGGCTGAGCGGGAGCTTTGCATCGAGGGATCATGGAGAGGTAAGTAAGTGATTTCTTTCTTTTTTTAAACACATTTGGCACATAAATCCTGTTGCCTGCCTGTTTATATGCCCCCTACAACCCTTCCTTCCTGTTTATATGAGCCCTATATGCCACCTATAACACTGCCTGCCTATATAAATGGTCCCTTTATGCCCCCTATAACCATTTATACCTGTTTATATGAGTCCTATATGCCACCTATAACCCTGCCTGCCTATATATATGGTCCCTTTATGCCCCCTATTGCCCTGCCTGCCTGTCTATATAACCCCGCTTTGCTCCCAATAACCCTGCCTGCCTATATCTGTGGCCCCTATATGCCCCCTAGAGCCCTGCCTGCCTTTCTATATCCAGTGAAGGAAATAATGATTTGATCCCTTGTTGACTTTGTAAGTGTGTCCACTGACAAAGACATGAACAGTCAATAATTTTATGGGCAGGTTAATGGATAGGATATCCAAAATAAAATCCAGAAAATCACATTGTATAAATTATATAAATTTATTTGCATTTTGCTGAGAGCAATAAATATTTGATCCCTTACCGACCATTAAGATTTCTGGTTCCTACAGACCAGTTAGACGCTCCTAATGAACTTGTAACCTGCATTAAGGACAGTTGTCTTAAATAGTCACCTTTATAAAAGACTCCTGCCCACAGACTCTAACCTCTACAACATGGGCAAGACCCAAGAGCTTTCTAAGAATGTCAGGGACAAGATCATAGACCTGCACAAAGCTGGAATGGGCTACAAAACCGTAAGGAAGACGCTGGGTGAGAAGGAGACAACTGTTGGTGCAATAGTAAGAAAATGGAAGAAATACAAAATCAAAATCAACATTGATCTGAGGCACCATGCAAAATCTCACTTTGTGGGGTATCCTTGATCATGAGGAAGGTGGGAAATCAGCCTAAAACTACACGGGGGAAACTTGTTAATGATCTCAAGGCAGCTGGGACCACAGTCACCAAGAAAACCATTGGTAACACATAATGCCATAATGGTTTAAAATCCTGCAGTGCCAGCAAGGTCCCCCTGCTCAAGAAGGCACATGTGCAGGCCCATCAGATGTTTGCCAATGAAAACCCGGATAATTCTGTGAGTAATTGGAAGAAGGTGATGTGCTCAGATGAGACAAAAATTGAGGTCTTTGGCATTAACTCATGTTTGGAGGAAGAGAAATGCTGCCTATGACCCAAATAACACTGTCACCACTGTCAAGCATGGAGGTGGAAACATTATGTTTTGGGGGTGTTTCTCTGCTAAGAGCACAGGACTACTTCACCGCATCAATGAAAAAATGGATGGAGCCATGTACCGTAAAATGCTGAGTGACAACCTCTTTCTCTCTGCCAGGATATTAAAAATGGGTCATGGCTAGATGTTCCAGCAAGACAATGACCCAAACCATACAGCCAAGGCAACAAAAGAGTGGCTCAAAAAGAAGCATGGTAAGGTCATGGAGTGGCCAAGTCTCCAGTCATTAATCCCATAAAAAACTTATGGAGGGAGTTGAAGCTCCGAGTTGCCAAGCGACAGCCTCAAATTCTTAATGATTAGAGATGATCTGCAAAGAGGAGTGGACCAAAATTCCTCCTGACATGTGCGCAAACCTCATCATCAACTACAAAAAACATCTGACTGCTGTACTTCCTAACAATGGTTTTGCCACCAAGTTTTAAAGGGGTTTTATCATTACTCTCTTTCGCAGACTTGAGCTGTTTCTATCTGTTTCAGTTTCAAATCCAGGGGCGAGTCTCTTCTCTTGGTAGGCATGTATCTCCTCCCAGGAGCCGAGTCTTCCCTCACTGAAGAGTTGTGACATCATCATTGTGTGTGAAGCTGTGGAAGGGAAAGGATGTCTGCAGATAACAGCTCTGCAGCTTCCTGCATGTTTCTCTTGTCTGCAGAGCTCTCATCTCCAGGATGCACAAACTCCTTGTAACCAGAACATCCTCATCGGTGTAAGCAGTCATACATACAGCCTGAACTGATGAAACAAATTAAATGCATGCTGCCCCCCTTTCCCACTCTGTTATCATGCAGGAGATAGATCAGACTGTATAAGGCTGTGTTAAATTGTGGGAGAACAGTGTATAAGGCTGTTATATGGGGGGAGAGTGAATCTAACTGCTTGACACTCAGTAATTGCTCAGATCCTTTACATAGAGCTGAGATAGGAGCATAGAGAAGCTGAGGCACTTAGTTTCAATTTCAACAGCTCAGTGGGGAGTAAGCACAGAGTGCAGGCAGCCAATCACAGCACAGGGTGTGTTTCCCGTCCTAGGGGCATGTCCAAACAGGCTGAATGAAATGCCACTCAGCCAATCACAGAAAAGGGGAGATGTCCTTTCCAGCTGCTGCAGAAATAGCTATAGATGCACAGATTAGCTCAGATTTTCTATACTAACTTAGGTAAAGCAAACCAATTGCAAAAGTGCTTATTTTTACTGTCCCCATCATTTGAGATATGATCTTTGTAGCCAGATAACCCCTTTAAGTCTTGTTTGCCATAAGGATCAAATACTTATTTCTCACTGCAAAATGCAAATAAATTTATATAATTTATACAATGTGATTTTCTGGATTCTATATTGGATATTATATATCTAAATGTTAAAATTAACCTACACTTAAAATTATAGACTGTTTTTGTCTTTGTTAGGGGGCAAACTTACACAATCAGAAAGGGATAAATTAATTATTTCCTTCACTGTATATGGCCCCTACATGCTCCCTGTAACCCTGCCTGCCTATCTATATACATATGGCCCCTATATGATCCCTATAACCCTGACTATCTACATATATGGCCCCTATAACTCTGCATGCCTACCTATATGGGCCCCTATAACCCACCTAAACCCTGCCTGCCTACCTATATGGGCCCCTAAAACCCCCCTAAACCCTGCCTACCTACCTTTATGGGCCCCCATAACCCCCCTAAACCCTGCCTGCCTACCTATATGGCACACTATAGACTACCTAAACCCTGCCTATATATGACCCCCTATAGCCTACCTAAACCCTTCCTACCTACCTATAAGGCCCTAATACCCTACTTAAACTCTGCCTGCCTAACTATATGGCCCCTTAAACTCAACTAAGCCCTGCCTGTCTACCTATATGGCCCTCCTTAGCTACCTAAACCCTGTCTGCCTACCTATATGGTGCCCTATAGCTACCTAAACCCTGTCTGCCTACTTACATGGCCCCTATACCCCACCTAAACCCTGCCTGCCTACCTATATGGCCCCTATACCCTACCTAAAGCCTACCTGCCTATTTGGGGCCCCCTATAGCCTATTTACCTACTTAGTTACCTGGGGTCCACCTATAGTTTACCTGTGGTCCACCTACTGCCTACTTAGTTACCTGGGTTCTACCTATAGCCTACCTACCTATGTGGGGGCTGTCTACCTAACTACTTCATACCTAGGGCCAATCTACCTACCTACCTGTAGCCTAACTAACTACTACCTACTTACCTGTGACCTAACTACTGCCTACCTACCTGGAGCCTACCTGCCTACCTGCCTAGGGCCTACCAGCCTATCTAATGGATACCTGGTAACATGATTCTTAGGGGTACAGGCCATAGCTGTAACACAATCTCTAGGGGGTAAATCCTCTGTTCCTCCCCTCTAGGAGACTGAGCCTCTAAGCTATTACCTGTACCTCTGCTACCTCTTGTTTGTACAGAGGTGGAAGGCATGGAGGGAGATGCTAGAAAAGTGAGGATTCTAAGATATTTGTGTCCAAATCTGCAGGGATGAGTGGTGGCCAGGAGAAGTCTTCTTGGCGGTCTGGACCTGATTTAAAAGAAAAGGGAAAGTTAACGACTCGTCAGAGAAACATCAGCTGGGAGTCACAAGATATAACTGTACTGTAATCACTTATATGTGTGCAGAGTCTGTGTACATGTATCTACAACTTTATGGTCACTGTATCGTGGTAATATACAGTCTGTAGGGCACCTGTGTACACTGGTATATACCACTATATGGTCACTGTATGGTGGTTATGTATAGTCTACAGAGCCTATGTACACATATCTACCACTATATTATCAATATATGGTGGCAATATTGGTATTTGTATGCTGATCTTTGTTCAGTAATAGCATAGGGGTATTATTCAATCACCATGTGGCGGTAATTTGTGGTCATATTCTGGCGGCATAATCAGGTCCATATGTAGTAGCGTTATTGGTAATGTTGGTCTGCGTATAGTGGGATTTGTTTGGTAGCAGTATGATGGTGATATCTATGGTGAGGTAATCGCTTCTTGTATTATCCAGTAACTGCATGTCTCGGTAAATGTTCATGGTTCGGCGTGAGGGGCATCCAAAAGTTTGCTATGGTGCCCAGGCTTCTGTAATTAGGCCCTATCACATGGCATGTTTTTTTGGTCGGATTTGCAGACGGTTTCTGGATCTGGAAACCGTCTGAAAACTGACATGCAACCATCCCCATAGACTTTATTACAAAATCTGTTCTGTAGTCTACGCTGAACATTTTTAGCCACCGGCGTTTTGAAAAACTTGGAACATGCACAATCTTGTGCACGGTTTTCGGGCAGAAGAGGTTCAGTTCAATGGTTATGGGGGATGGGTGAATCTGCAAACCATGAACAGAACCATCCCCCAAAACCATGCAAAAGTCGATAAAATAAACAGAATCCAACCGGCATTTTATATATGCCGTATTGACGTAACCAAAATATGCTTATTACTGCTATAGAATCACCCACAGCCTGATACCAGAGGAATAGTGCCGTACAATATTGCAAGAAAGCTGAAGCCAAAGATTGCGCATGTTGAAAGTTTTTTGAAATGCTGACAGTGTAAAAAATCGTCCGGCTGAAAATCTGTTCAGTGTGGACTGCTGAACAGATGTTCTATTAGGGTATGTTCACACGGGCAAATTTCGGCACGCATTTCGCAGATAAGTGACATGTCAATTACTTGTGGCAAATACGCGACGCGAGTAATGACTGTCAATAGGGCCGGCGGGCTGCCGCCTCTCCCCCCCCGGCCAGGGGGAGTAAGCACGCATTAGCGCGACTCTCAAATCACCCGCCATAATTGCGGCCGTACCGTACACGCCGCAATTGCGCCGTATGAACATAGCCTTAAAGTTTATGGGGATGGTTGCCGGTCGGTTATCCGACAGTTTTCACATCTGAAAATCCGACCTAAGCCCTTGCCTTGTTGACTGACCCTAAGGCCCCATTCACACGGCTTATTTGGACACGGATTGGAGCCGTACTGCGCGCCGGATTTGCGCTTCAGTATGGCTCCAATCCGTCCCTGTCATTACGGTAATCCACAGTTCTCATAGAGAACTGTGGATTCCGTTGCTCCTCCCCGCTCGGCGAATCCGCCGCGGGTGGAGAAAGTGACATGCACATTATTTACGGCGCGTACGCGCCGTAAATAATGTAATGTCTATGGGGCCGGCGAGCAGATCCCCCCCTGCGCCCACGGCCCCGCCCCTTATTCAAGCCGTATTGCGGGCGGTATCCGTCCCGCAAATACGGCTTGAATAAGCCGTGTGAACACAGCCTAAGGCTCTGTGGTATCTGTTGTTTTGCTGGGATACAGTACTGTATCTTAGTACTGATGTAAACATCCCCTCCCATAACAGAGTCATTCGTACAAACCCAGCAGCCATTCTAATTTCAGTCACCTTATTCTCCAAGGAGATAAGTTAGGAGAACATGGACTTCCTTTTGCATATTTTAAAATAACTTTTGATCATTAGCAGAAATGTATGTTAAGTCAAACAAGGTTCAGTCATTAGGAAGTCACAATGTAGCTAATACGTCTAAACTCAATCAACATTGGTCTTCCTTGATCTTGTCTGAGTATCTATCATTTTTAAGATGTGACCCACAGTTCATGATTGAAGTATATTAACCCCTTCCTGACAGATGGCCATAATAATATAGCTCTTCGTGAAAAATGTGGTGAAAATGTGAAAAAGAATGTACTGTCCCCATGTTTGCAGGGGTTTTGTTTTTACACTGTTCACTCTTCAGTATAAAAGATGTGTTCTCTGTATTCTGCAGGTTGATAAGATTCTGGCAATACCAAATATGTAGAGTTTATGTTATGTTTTAGTACTGTAAGGTCTAGTTCACACAGCTTATTGCCGACGTAATTGCGGGGACGGATTTCGCCCCGCAAATACGCCGGCTGCCGTGCAGCAGGGTCGGGCGGGGGGCCGGCTGCTCGCCGGCCCCATAGACATTCATTGTTCACGGCGCATACACGCCGTAAATAATTGACATTTCACTTTCTCCCCGCTCGGTTTTTCGCCGAGCGGGGAGAGGAGACGGAATCCATAGTTCTCTATGAGAACTGTGGATTTCCGGAATGCCTGGGACTGATTTCAGCCATATTGGAGCGCAAATACGGCGCACAATACGGCTGAAATCAGTCGCAGAATAAGCCGTGTGAACGAGCCCTAAAAAAGAAATGCAAACATTCTTTATTTCTTAAATTTGCACTACAGCGTCATTTTCTGCGACCGATAACTTTTTCGTTCTTCAACCTATGGAAAACACAGACACAAGGCCATACTTACAACTCAATGGCTGGACAATGGACTATTCCCAGTATGAGGCAATATAAGCCTCATTACTATATGGAAGAAATATAACAGGTGCAGCTCACCAATGAACAATTGCTCACACACCAATACACTAGGGCGGCAATTTTGTAAATTGAAGTAAGGCTAGCGTAGGGACTCGCAAGACAATGAGGCCCCTTGATGTGGGTTGCAAGCTTGTATATTTTGGTAAAAATATCAACTAATAACTCATATTTGACATTTATCCATTATGTAGTTCTTACCTCTAATACAGGGGGGCAAATGGTGTTATTATTGTGTGTTGGGCGCTTGAAATATGCTGGGCAAGCTGCTCAATCGAATAGTAAGGGCGTCATCAATTGGTTGTAAGATAACATGGTGCACCACATGTCACCGTATAATTGTCACTCTTTATAAGCATTGTCTATTTGCAATTGTATTACAATAAATCACCTGCCCTCATGGATAGTAGGTGTGTGAGTGGTTGTTTATCAGTATTTTTGCATTTGTGCAATATCCCCTGTGTTGTGGCTTTTCTGTAAACTGGTGTGAACTAGTATTTATCCAATGTGCAGATTTTTACTAGGCATTTGCCCCCCCTAGTGGATGGGTGTGTGATTAATTGCTCATTAGTGAGCTGCAATAATTCATTAGGGTATGTTTACATGGCGTATTTACGGTCCGTATTTCGGGGTGTAATTGCACTGCAATACAACCGAAGTACGGACTGCAAATACAGTAATTCAGAGCTCCCATTGGGAGCTATGATTACCTGTTGTTTTCCCAGACGCGTATTACCGCCGGGAAAAATAAGTGACATGTCACATGTCAGGGAAAGTGAAAGCCTATGGGAGCCAATATAGAGCGTTTTAGAAGTACGACATTTTAGAAGTACGCCGCAATACACTGTGTGAACACAGTTCTTTGGCCGCTCCGGTAAAGCCCGGCCGGAGTAACTGCTATCAGCAGTTATACTAATAATATCAAGGATGTCAGTCGCCTAATGCGTCTGACACATACTATACTGGGCTTTACCTCACCGATACCAGGCATAACGGTGACACATATCTCCCATCAATGACTGTGCTTTGCGCCCTCTTACATACCCCCCCTGCCCAAAGCCGGGATTCTGGGCACCTTCAGCCATCATGCAGTGCACCCTAGACAGGGCATCTGCATTTCCTTGCAGTTTTCCTGGCCTATGCTCTACAGAGAAGTTAAAATCCTGTAGAGCCAAGAACCAGCGGGTGACCCTTGCATTTTTCCCCTTCTTTTCTCTTAGCCATTTAAGAGGGGCATGATCTGATACCAGCCTAAACTTGTGTCCTAGCAGGTAATACTGAAGGGAATCCAGGGCCCACTTGATGGCTAGACACTCTTTTTCAATAATAGAGTATTTTCTGCTCGGGCTGGGGATAGCTTCCTACTCAAATAACAGACTGGATGTTCCTCTTCATTCATGACTTGGGACATCACCACACCTAGACCATTATTTGATGCGTACGTCTGGATGACAAACTCTCTGGAAAAGTGTGGGGCAACTAACACCGGCTGTTTACAGAGGGCAGTCTTAAGCTTCCGGAAATCCTCTTTAGCCTCTGGGGAACACTTCACCATGGCCGATTTTGCCCCTTTTGTCAGGTTTGTCAAAGGCGCTGCTATCTTGGCGAACTTGGGGATAAACCTCCTGTAATACCCCACAATTCCCAGGAATGCCCTGACCTGTTTTTTGTTTAGTGGGTGAGGCCAGTTTTGAATTGCCTCTACTTTGTTAAGCTGGGGTTTTATTTCTCCTCGTCCTACAATGTAACCCAAGTATCGGGCTTCCTCCATCCCCATGGCACACTTACTTGAAATGATAGTGAACCCAACTGTCACGGGGGTCGCGGGCGCCGCTGCCCCCGCAGCCGGTCCCCTCCGGGCTCTATTGTCCGTATTGATTACCCGTGTACCAGTCCGTTCTGCTACGTTTCCTGACCTTGCCTGTTTGCCGCCTGCCCTGACCGTCTGCCTGTATCTGACTACGAACCACTGCCGCCTGCCCTGACCTCCTGCTTGTCCGACTCCGCCTCTGGATTCCGATTCTGTACCTCGCAGTACCCCGGCCGCCACCGCAAGCCAGTCACGTCGGGGGTAACGACCTGGTAGCCTCACGCCGCAGCAAGTCCATCCCGCTTTGCGGCGGGCTCTGGTGAATACCGGGGGCTACTTAGACTCCGTTCCCTGGCGTGGCTTAGCTACCATCGCTTGCGGGGGTTTCCAGGGGGATCCACCGAATCGTTACAGTACAAACTGGCCATGGATTCCGCCAGGGTACCTCTGCCCGAACCCGGGACGTTACTGGGGGCCCGTCGCCCAGCAGAGCCGGGCTATCGACCAGCTCGCGGCCATGATGCAGAACCTTGCGGCTCGCCTGCCTCCACCTGCGGCCGCTGCCGGCTCGCCTGCAACTGTTGCTCCTGCAGCCTTGGCTCGTCCTGCTCCTGCACCAGGACCTTCACTGCATCTGCCGTTTCCCCTCTCGTTATGATGGAGACCCCAAGAAGTGCAGAGGTTTCATCACCCATGTTCAATACACTTTGAGATGCTGGAACATCAATTTCCCACTGAGCGGGCTAAAGTCGCCTTCATTATTAGCCTCCTCACTGGCGAAGCTCGGGCCCTGGCCACTCCGCTGTGGGACCGAGGAGCCCCGCAACGGCTAACCTGCAAGCCTTCCTCCAGGGGTTCCGAACTGTCTTTGAGGAACCTGGTCGCACTTCCTCACTGCTGCAGCTTTGCTCCGTCTCCGTCGGGCGACTCCACTGGGGGGACTCTACTCGGCAGTTCCGCACCCTAGCCTCAGAGTTAGACTGGAACAACGAGGCTCTGGTGGCAACCTTTTGGCAAGGCCTCTCGGGACCATTAAGGACAGCTCGCGGATCGAGACCTGCCTACCTCACTGGACGAATTGATTCTTTGGGGCCACCCGGATCGATATCCGTTTTGCCAAAGAAAACAAGAGCTCCGCCTCCAACGCGAGTCCCCCCAACCACGCCGGCTACCTCGTTTAGCTCCTGTCTTCCAACGCCCTCCATTTCCCTCCACCAACGGTTCTTGAGGACGAACCCATGCAGGTGGAACGGGCACATCTGACCCAGGAGGAAGGCTCACAGCGACGTTCTGAGGCAATTGTGCTTCTACTGCGGCGGTTTCCGGCCACTTCATTGGAGACTGTCCGGTGTCCCCGGGGAAACCCCCCGCACCTAGGCTCGTAGGAGAGGCAACCCTAGGTGTCAGTGGGGGCCTCTCCCTGCTGACCATTCCTGTTTCTTTGCGGAACTTCACCGGACAGCACCCTTCCAGGCCACCGCCTTCCTGAACTCGGGGTCCGCCGGTAACTTCATTAGCCATGCTCTGGTGTCTCAGTACCGGCTTCCAGTAAACCCCCCTGCAGAAACCCATGTTCGTGTCCTCCGTCAGTGGCGAATGCCTCAAGGATGCCATTCGGTTCTGCACTGCCCCCCTCACCTTGCAGATTGGGGCGTTACATCAGGAAACTTTGAAGCTTCTCGAAATAGCCTCGATCCTCTTCTGAAAATCCTCCTGGGCCTCCCCTGGTGCAAGAGCATGCCCCGACCCTAAATTGGAACACAGGCGAGATTCTTCGTTGGGGCCCAGCCTGTCACTCACGATGCCTTCAGGCACTCCGCCTGGCCCTTCAGATTGCCGTTGCTAAACCTACGAAGTCGCTGCAAGGTCTGCCTGCTTCTACAGGACTATGCTGATGTTTTTTCGAAAAGCAGGCCGAAACTCTGCCTCAGAAACGGCCCTTTGATTGCCCTATTGATTTACAGCCCGGTACTAATCATCCTCTAGGCAGAGTTTACCCGCTTTCCGTCCCGGAAACAAAGGCAATGTCCGACTATATCCAAGAGAACCTACGCAAGGGCTTCATACGCAAGTCCGTCATCTCCTGCGGGAGCCGGATTCTTCTTCGTCGAAAAAGAAAATGGTACCCCCGGGGCCCTGTATCGATTATGTGGCCTGAACAAAATAACTGTCAAGAATCGGTATACCCCCTGCCTTGATCTCCGAGTTTTTTGATCGCCTACGTGGCGCAAAGATTTTTCAAAAACTGGATCTCCGTGGAGCCTACAATTTAATTCGCATTCGAAAGGGTGACGAGTGGAAAACGGCCTTTAACACCCGAGATGGCCATTTTGAATATCTTGTCATGCCTTTTGGTCTCTGTAATGCTCCGGCTGTTTTCCAAAATTTCGTGAATGAGATTTTCCGGGACCTTCTATACGTTTGTTTTAATAGATTTACTGGACGACATTCTCATCTATTCTCCAGACTGGAGACCCACCGTCGCCACGTCCGCCAAGTGCTCAGACGTCTCCGGAGTCACCAACTTTATGCCAAGCTGGAAAAGTGCCTGTTCGAACGCACCACCCTGCCCTTTTAGGGTACATCGTGTCTGTCAAGGGCTTCAGATGGCCCCCGCCAAGCTCCAGCAGTCCTGCAATGGCCTCGTCCAGTGGGCCTTCGGGCCTTTTCAGCGCTTGTAGGCTTTGCCAACTATTATAGGCAATTTATTCCTCATTCTCATCTCTGGTGGCTCCCTTGGGTAGCCCTCACCAAGAAGGGTGCCGACCCCAAATCCTGGGCCCCCCGAGGCCCCAAGAGGCGTTCAAACGTCTAAAAGCCGCATTTTTCTTCTGCTCCTGTTCTCTCTGTCCAGACCCTCAGCGCCCGTTTGTCTTAGAAGTCGACGCCTCCTCAGTTTGGTGCCGGCGCCGTTCTTCTTCAGAAGTCCTCCGCGGGAAATTCGAACTTGTGGATTCTTCTCCAAGACCTTCACCCCAGCCGAGCGCAACTACACTATTGGTGACCGGGAACTTTTTGCTATTAAAAATTTGCCCTAGAAGAATGGCGTCATTTGCTGGAAGGGGCTCTCCACCCATCGAGATCTACACTGATCATAAGACCTTCTCTATCTGCAATCTGCCCAGCGTTTGAATCTGCGACAAGCCAGGTGGTCGCTTTTCTTCGCCCGTTTTAATTTCCTTCTACACTTCCGACCGGCTGAAAAAAACGTCAGGGCGGACGCTCTCTCCAGATCCACCGATACTGTGGGGTTGGAGCCACCACTACAGCATTTTTATTCCTCCGGAACGACTTCTTTCGGCTGTCCTGTAGATCTTCAAAAAGATACCTCCAGGGAAGACCTACATCCGTCCTGCTTTGCGGCTCCGAATCCTTAAATGGGGACATGCTTCTCAAACTGCGGGTCATCCCGGATTCACAAGTCCACACAACTCATCTCCAGATACTACTGGTGGCCCACTCTCATGCAAGACATTTGGGACTTTATCTCTGACCTGTGCTCTTGTGCCGTAACAAGGTTCACGCCTAGACGGGGGGTCGCTTCAGCCTCTTCTCTGTTCCCGAGGAACCGTGGACCCATATTGCTATGGATTTTGTCACTGAACTGCGGCCTATTGGGAAACACGGTCATTTGGGTGGTGGTTGACAGGTTTTCCAAAATGGCTCATTTTGTGCCCTGCCCGGCTTACCTCGGCACCTCAGGCTAGCCCAACTTTTCTTCATCACATCTTCGGTTACACGGCTCCGTGCACATCAAACTCGATAGGGGAGTCCATTCGTTCCAGTTCTGGCGGGTCTCTGTGCGAGTTACGGGTTTTCAGTTTGGGCTTCTATCTGCATACCACCTCAGAGACCCAAAGGGCGGTGGAAGGGTCAACCAAGTGTTTGGGCTGTATCTGCGACATTTTGTGTCTGCCCGTCAGGACAACTGGTCCGGCCTCCTCCCCTGGGCGGAATTCTCCTATAATTTTCCCTTGACTCAGAATCTGCTGGACCGCCCCCTTTTTTATTGTGTTTGGTTACATCCCCGCCCACCTCTCCCCCTAGCCACCTCATGTCAGGTTCCTGCTGTGGATGCCCAAGTTCAGGACATCAAGTCACTCTGGCAAGTTACTCGTCAAGCCCTTCTTCGTGCCTCCTCTCATGCTAAAGTTCAGGCCGATAGGTATCGGAGGCCTCCTCCCATATTTAAGCCAGGTGATAGGGTGTGGTTATCTGCCAAGTACATCCGCTTCAAAGGGGCCCAGTTACAAGTTGGGTCCTAAATATCTGGGGTCCTTTTTGGTACTTCGGCAATTAACCAGTACCTACAAGCTCCGCTTGCCCCCCACTCTGCGGGTCCCGAATGCCTTCCATGTCTCTCTTCTCAAGCCGGTGGTACTGTATCGCTTCTCCCGGAGGGCTGTCTCGCCGTCTCCTGGGGGCAGCTCGGCTAACATCTGGGAGGTCCAGGAGGTGGTGGCACAGAAGTCAGTCAGGGGGTAGCGGTTCTTTCTCGTTGGCTGGACGGGCTTCGGGCCAGAGGAGCGTTCATGGGAACCTGAGGCCAACTTGTCCCCTGACCTTCTTGCCAGGTTCAAAAAAAAGAGAGGGATACCTAAGGGGGGGTACTGTCACGGGGTCGCGGGCGCCGCTGCCCCGCAGCCGGTCCCCTCCCCGCGGGGGGCTCGGTGCGGGCATCGCGGCCGCCCGCGACCACCCCCCTGCCCCCGGTCCCGGCGTCTGCTTCCTTACCAGGCCCGCTCCCGGTGAACGCCCCCTCCCGTCGTGCTGGCCGTCGGGCTCGTGCCCATTCCTTAGCGCGCGCGCGCACACTTGGTTTAGATTTAAAGGGCCGTGTCCCTTTAATTGGTTGATTGCCGGACGATGGTTCAATTTAAGGGTTTACGCCCCCGCACTCGCTGCCAGTTTGTTGGTGTGGTTTAGAGAGCTTAGAGTGTCTCTATTGTCCGTATTGATTACCCGTGTACCAGTCTGTTCCGCTACGTTTCCTGACCTTGCCTGTTTGCCGCCTGCCCTGACCTTCTGCCTGTATCTGACTACGAACCTCTGCCGCCTGCCCTGACCTCCTGCCTGTCCGACTACGCCTCTGGATTCCGATTCTGTACCTCGCAGTACCCCGGCCTCCCCGCAAGCCAGTCACGTTTGGGGGTAACGACCTGGTAGCCTCACCCGCGCAAGTCCATCCCGCTTTGCGGCGGGCTCTGGTGAATACCGGGGGCTACTTAGACTCCGTTCCCTGGCGTGGCTTAGCTACCATCGCTTGCGGTGGTCCAGCGGATCCACCGAATCGTTACACCAGCCTTCCTTAACGAGTCCAGGAGAGCTTGGACTTTACCTAGGTGACTCTCCCAATCGTGACTAAAGATCACTATATCGTCCAAGTAGGCGGCATATTTCCTGTGGGGATATAAGATCCGATCCATCGCCCTCTGGAAAGTGGCGGGGGCCCCTTGCAAACCGAACGACATCCTAACATATTGGAAACATCCCTCAGGTGTGGTAAAAGCCGTCTTCTCCCTAGCCTCCTTAGACAGCGGGAACTGCCAGTAGCCTTTGGTGAGATCTAGGGTAGTGATATAGCGAGCTGGACCTAACCTCTCAATAAGCTCGTCTACCCGGGGCATGAGGTAAGCATCCACTTTAGACACTTTGTTCAGTTTGCGGTAGTCATTGCAAAAACGGCACTCCCCATTGGGTTTTGGGACTAACACTATAGGACTGGACCACCCACTTTTAGACTTTTCAATAACACCCAGCTTCATCATTCTCTGGACTCAGGAATCCTGTATGGCTTCAGGTTTACCCTCACCTGCGGATTCGTAATTATCTTGTGTTCAATTACCTGTGTAAGTCCTGGTGACTCTGTAAACATGTCCCTATTTTGTTGTAACAGCTGCTTACACTGCTGTTTTTGGGCAGGGGATAGGGTGTCTGCAATTTTCACATCCTCAATAGTGGAGTCTGAGTTGATCATCATCAGGCAAGGAGCTCCTGGGGGGTCCCTATCCTTCCAGGGTTTTAACAGATTTATATGATAGATCTGATAGGGTTTTCTCCTTTCCAGCTGGTGTACCCGGTAGTTAACCTCGCCTACCCTCTCTACTACCTCATATGGCCCTTGCCATTTAGCGACAAATTTACTCTCCACTGTGGGTACTAGTACTAGACCCGGTCTCCTGGGCTGAACTGCCTAAGCCGGGCCGACCTGTTATACACCCTGGATTGCTCCTCCTCAGCCTGTAGAAGATGGTCCTTTACAATGGGCATCACTAGGGCTATCCTTTCATGCATTTGTGTAACATGCTCTATTACACTTTTAAAAGGAGTAACCTCACTCTCCCAGGTCTCTTTTGCAATATCCAGTAACCCCCGAGGATGTCTACCGTACAATAATTCAAATGGAGAAAACCCTGTAGACGCTTGGGGTACCTCTCTGATGGAAAACAACAGGTAGGGCAGCAAACAGTCCCAATCTCGGCCATCCTTTTCTACTATTTTTTTTAGCATGGCCTTTAGCGTCTTATTAAAGCGCTCTACAAGGCCATCCGTTGGGGGGTGATAGACCGATGTGCGGAGATGGGAGATCTTTAATGCCTTACAGAGATCTTGCATGATCCTTGAAATGAACGGGGTTCCCTGGTCTGTGAGAATCTCCTTGGGTAACCCTATTCTTGCAAAAATGTGAACCAGCTCCCGGGCAATTGTTTTAGAGGAGGTATTCCTGAGTGGCACTGCTTCAGGGTACCGGGTGGCGTAGTCCACTATAACTAGGATGAACCTATGTACTATGTACTAGGATGTACCTAGCAGATTTTACCAAGGGCCCGACCAAGTCCATGGCTATCCTATCAAAAGGGACTTCAATAATAGGCAGTGGAACCAAGGGACTGCGGAAGTGGGCAACAGGGGTGTTTACCTGATATACCGGACAGGACTGACAGTAGTCCCGAATTTCCCGGTAACACCCTGGCCAATAAAACATCTGTAGAACTCTCTCCAGGGTCTTGTCTGCCCCCAGGTGTCCCCCCAGCACATAGGAGTGTGCGAGCTCAAATACCACTAACAGCTTACCACTAACAGCTGCTCCACTAGCTCTTCCCTGACTCTGGTCACACGGTACAAGAGGTTCCCTTTCATAGTGAAGTGGGGATACCTCTCATCTGCCCCTGGCTCTTGGGGCACCCCATTAAGCACCACCACATTATTTAGGGCCCCTTTCAGGGTTTCATCTTGGAGCTGGGCTGTCACAAAGTTTCCCCGAGACACCTCTAGGTCAGGGACAGGTTCCTCACAGGATGATTCCTCCTCATTTTCGCCCACCATAACTGACATAGGAAATTCGGGGACTACCTCCGGGTCAACACTCACCATGCTGTCTTTGGGTCCTGGATGGGTTAGTGGTACCGCCTTTAGCCAAAGGTTCCAAAATAGGGGGCAATCTTGGCCCAAAATTATCTCATGCATTAACCCTGGCACGACTCCCACCGGGTGTGATACCGTATCCACATCAGACTGGATAGTGACCCAGGCCACTGGGTAAACCCTAGTATCCCCGTGGATACAGGTGACCGCCACGGTTTTTCCCCAGTCTAACCTATGCGGGAGGTGGGCTGCTATGAGGGTGACCAGGCTCCCAGAGTCCAGGAGCCCAGTTACATAAACGTCATTAACTGACATGGGGGTGAGATGAAACCCCTCCGCAGAGGTTAGAACAGCGCCACATGCTGAGTGGGCAAACATAAAAACGTGCCTCCCTATAGAACAGTCCATTGCCTCGGAGCTGAGAGGACACTGAGCCTTTATATGACCCAGAGCATGACACCTCCAGCACCTGATCTCCTTTGGGACAGTTCTGGTCCGCGGCTCTGGCAGACTTCTGATCTTGGGGCGTCCCTGGGGGTTTTTTGGTCCCTTTCTCTGGCCGCTGGAGTCACTGGATGGCCCAATATGGAGAAGTGAGATTCCGAGGGTCAGTCATGGAGTTCTCCACCACTTGATATCTTTCCTCCATGTCCACTAGGTAGTTATCATTCTTGGGAATCCCTTGCACAACCCAGCACTGCAGTGGTCTGGGGAGGGCATATATGAATCGGTCCATTACAACCCGCTCGATCATTTGCGCTGGTGTACAGACCTCTGGTTCCAACCATTTTTGGACGTATTGCAGGAAGTCAAACATCTGAGACCTGGCGGGCTTGTCACTCCTATAGCTCCACTGATGTACTCTCTGGGCCCGGACATTCACTGTTACTCCCAGCCGTGCCAGGATCTCGGCCCTCAGCTTGGGATATTCCCTGGCATCTTGCAGCGATAAATCATAATATGCCTTCTGGGGTTCACCACTTAGGAAGGGCGCCAAAACTTCACTCCACTGCTCTGTGGCCAGCCCCTCTCATTCGGCTATGCGCTCAAACACTGCGAGGAAGGCTTCCATGTCGTCCTCTGGGGTCATCTTCTGCAGTGCCCCCCTTACTGTTCGTCGTGCTTGCTGGCCGTGATCCTGGTGAAGTGGCACTGGGGTCTCTTTAACCCGGATGGCTTCTGCGAGTATGCCCATCTGTTTCATCAGGAGCTGGTTTGTCTCCTGTTGTGCCCGTACAGACTCAGCATAAGCCTGCTGCTGCTGCGTGTTGGCCTGCACCAGGTGTTTCAAAATCTCCTCCATTGCTAAAGCCTGTGTTTTTAACTGAGTTGCAGCCTTAACTCAGGACATATAAAGGTCTCTGCAGGCTATGCCCTTATCATCCTCCCCCAATTGTAGGGGGTTCAACCTTTCCACAGGAACCAGCAGCAGGGTCGTTGCAACTTAAACAGGTGCTCTTTATTAGCCACACGTCATCCACAGCACACTCAACACCACAGGCTTGCTTCAGGCTGTGCCAGTTTAGAAAAGTCTTAAGCAAACCAACGTCTGTAGTATGCAAAGTACAGTTCTCTTGCCCGATGTGGGCGCTCACCAGTCCGTATGGTCGCCCGGGCAAGGTGCTGCTTCCAGGCAGATATCCTGCTCACCTCCAGACCTGCAAAACAGAGCTCTTTACTCCAAATTGCTGTAGTCAGACTGGGCACCACACCCCCCAGATCACCTGACTTACCAGGCTTACATAGATAGTAAAACGTGGCCTGGACCTGGAAAAGTGGGAGCGACCTCCCACCCGGCTCTTTGGCTGCTCCGGTAAAGCCCGGCCCGGAGTAACTGCTATCAGCAGTTATACTAATAATCTCAAGGATGTCAGTCGCCTAATGCGTCTGACACATACTATACTGGGCTTTACCTCACCGATACCAGGCATAACGGTGACACATATCTCCCATCAAAGACTGTGCCTTGCACCCTCTTACAGTGGTTAAACATCCAGAAACGGAGCCGGCTCCATTTCCTATTTTTAGTGGTGGGTGTTCGCTGAAATTAGCAACTGACAGCAGCCACCTATGTAGTCGGATTACTCGCTACATAGTAATCTCGCTACATAGGAATTTACCCACAGTAGGATGTACCAGTATGTCCTTTGTCAGTAAGGGGTTAAAGAAATCGTTGTACCAGGGGGCACCATACACAGTGGGTTGCAAAAAATATTCAAACCCCTTAAACTGTTTATTTTTAAATGTTATAGCCACAAACTTAAATGTATATTATTGATATTTTATGTGATTTGCGAAGTGTAAAGAAAATGACATCTGCTTTTCCAAATTTTTTTTTTGCCCGGGCTTATGTTTTTCACCCAAACAAATAAAAGGCTCGGCGGGCCGCGGGGGGCCCCCGGAAAGGCAGTGCCTCGACCCCGGGGCACCGTCCGGGGCCCCCGGCCCCAAACCCCCTCAGAGACCGGCCCGGTAGCTGGGGACTAATGCCCCCCCGGACCCCCCCGGGGGGCTGCGTTTTGTCAGGGGAGCACAGCGCCCCTGCGCTGCGCTCCGCTGATCCCCCCGCAGGTGAACGCATTGGGGCCTTTTCAGCCTGCCGGGGCCCCGGCCCCCTACGGTGGACGGAGGCGCGGGGGTGACGCCCTTCCCCCGCCCGCCAAATCAGGGCGCCATTTACGGAAACCGGGGGGCGGAAAGCGAAAGTAGCGGGGGGGGAGCCGGACCAGGTAAATGATTTTTTTGTTGTTTTTTTTTTAAAACTACCTCCAAAAGGGGGGGCGCTAAAATTCGGGGGGGCTCGGGCCCAAAAGGGGGGTTTGGGCTACAGGGGGGCTTGGCTACAAGGGGGGGGCTTGGCAAAAGGGGCTCTGGTCCCGGGGGGGGCTTGATTTACTGGGGGGCCCCTGGCTACGGGGGGGGTTTCTGACTACGGGGGGGCTCTGATACAAGGGGGCTCGGGACTACAAGGGGGCTCTGGCTACAAGGGGGGGCTCGGGCTAAAAGGGGGGGCTCTGGCTACCGGGGGGGGTCGGGACTAAAAGGGGGCTCGCCTAACAAGGGGGGCTCTGTACAAGGGGGCCTGGCTACAGGGGGCCCCTTTGGTTTCGGGGGGGGCCCCTGGCTAAAAGGGGGGGCTCTGACTAACAGGGGGGGCTCTGGTTTACAGGGGGGGGCTCGGGGACTACAAGGGGGGGTTGCCCAACGGGGGGGGCTCTGGCTAAAAGGGGGGGCTCGGCTCCGGGGGGGGGCTCTGGCTACCGGGGGGGGTTTCTGACTAAAAAGGGGGCTTGACTAAAAGGGGGGGCTTTGACTAAAAGGGGGGGGGTCGGGCTAAAAGGGGGGGCTCTGGCTACCAGGGGGGCTTGACTACAAAGGGGGGCTCTGGCAAACGGGGGGCTCGCTCCAGGGGGGGCTCGGGGACTACAGGGGGGCTTGGGCTACAAGGGGGGCCCCCTGGTTTAAAAGGGGGGGGGCCCCGGGGCAAAAGGGGGGGCCCTGGCTAACGGGGGGCCCTGGGCTAAAGGGGGGGCTCTGGCTACGGGGGGGCTTGGCTACAAAGGGGGGCTTGACTCAGGGTGGTCCTGGCTAAAGGGGGGGCTTTTTGACTACGGGGGGTCCCCCAAAAGGGGGGGGCTCTGACAAACGGGGGTTTCCTGGCTAAAAGGGTGGCCCCAAATACGGGGGGCCCCCGGGGCTAAAGGGGGGGGGGCCCTCTGACTACAGGGGGGTTTGGTTTACAAGTGGGGCTTTGACTCAGGGGGGTCCTGGCCAAAGGGGGGGGCTCTGATTTACGGGGGGCCCCCTGGCTACAAGGGGGGGACTGGTACGGGGGGGTCCGGCTAAAGGGGGGCCTCTGGCTACAAGGGGGCTCTGACAAACGGGTGGTCCTGGCTAAAAGTGGGGCTCTGACTACAGGGGGGGGTCCTTTGGCTACAAAGGGGGGCTGACTACCGGGGGGGGCCTGGCTACGGGGGGGGCTTTGGGCTACAAGGGGGGCCCCGGCTAAAAGGGGGCCTAAACTACGGGGGGGGCCGCTGGCTCAAGGGGGGTTGGCTAAAAGGGGGGGGGCTCTGAAACAGGGGGGCTCTGGTTTACAGGGGGGGCCCCGGGTTTTAACAGGGGGGGCTCGACTACAAGGGGGGCTCGGGCCTACAAGGGGGGGCTCGGGGTAAAAGGGGGAGGGCCCCGGCAACCAGGGGGGGCCCTGGCTACAGGGGGGGGTCGGGACTAAAAGGGGGGGGCCCTCTGACAAACAGGGGGGTTCTGGCAAACCAAAAGGGGGCCGGGGCTAACCAAGGGGGGCTTTTGGTAACAAGGGGGGGGTTTCTTTTTAAAGGGGGGGCTCTGACTCCCGGGGGGCTCTAAATACAGGGGGGGGCTCTGATACAGGGGGGGGCTTGATCAGGGGGGCCCCCTGACTACGGGGGGGGCTCTGACTACGGGGGGGCCCCCTGATTACAGGGGGGGGGCTCTGACTACAGGGGGGGCCCTGGCGAAAAGGGGGGGGCCTCTGACTAAAAGGGGGGGCCCTCTGCCCTCCCAGGCGGGGGGGCTAAAAATTTAAAAAGGGGGGGTCCTAAAAGCGGCTCTGGTACAAGGGAGCTTGTTTCAAGTGGGGCCCGGGCTAACAAGGGAGCTGGCCCTAAAAGGGGGGGGTCCTGGCTACAAGGGAGCCCTGCTAAAAGGGGGGGTCCTGGTACAAGGGGGGCTCTGACTACCCAGGGGGGTTCGGGACACCTACCAAGGGCCCCTGGCTACCAAAGGGGGCCCCCTGACTAAAAAGGGGGGGCCCTGGCTACCTAAATACTAAAGGGGCCCCGACAAACCTACGGGGGGCCCCCTGATTTAAAAAAAAGGGGGGGCCCCCTGGCTCCCTTTTAAATCCTAAAGGGGCCCTGACTACCTACCCCGTCGCAAAAGGGGGGGGGCCCGATTTCCCTGAAAACACAAGAAAAAAGGGAAAGGCCCCTAACTACCTGTATATTTTTTTTAAACCTGAAGGAGGCCCCCTAACTCCTGAAAACTACTAAAAGACCCCTTTAAGGGCCCGGGATCCCTACTTCAGGGGGAACCCCTAACTCCTTGAAACAAAACTTCAGGGGAACCCATAAACTGCCTGTAACTCCCCTAAAGGGGGTCCCTAACTGTTTCCCCAGCCTATATAAAGGGGGCCCAAAAACTACCTACGCTTAACCTAACTGGGGAGAAACCCCCCTACCTACAGGAGGGGGCCTTGCCAAATTTGCCTCCCTACCTGGGGTTTCTTTGTCACCTACCTGGTAATATAATTTAGGGGGGCGCGGGCCCGTAGTTGTAGCATTATTTTCCAGGGGGGTTATCCCCTCCCCACCTTCCAAAACCCCCTTTGGATACAAAGCCTCTAAGTTAAAGGCTTGTACCCCGCTCCCCACCCCTGGGGGAAATTTTTTTACAGAGGTGGAAAAAAGGGTAAAGAAATGCGGAAAATTGAGGATTTCTTTAAAATATTTTTGTTTTAAAATTTCTGAGGGGTAAACTGTGGGCCGGGCAAGTCTTTATGGTTTGGGGTGGAAAAGGATGCAGAAGGAAGGGAAAAAGAACGACTCATTTAGGTTGACAAACTCCGCGAGTTTCCCTTTAATTTTGAATTTTTTTTTACCCTTTTATAATTTGGGAAAGGGGTGTTTACCCAAGGGGAAACGTGGAGGGGATATTGTATGTGGGTGGGGGGGATATTTTTGGAGGGTGGAGGGGGATATTGTATGTGGGTGGAGGGGGGTAATTTTATGTGGGGGGAGGGGGGGATTGTTTTGGGTGGAGGGGGAATTTATGTGGGAAAGGGGGAGGATTTTTTGTATGTTTGGGGGGAGGGGAATTGATGTTTGGGGGGAAGGGGGGAAAATTTTATGTGGGGGGAGGGGGGGGTATTGTAAAGTGGGGGGGGGGGGGATATTGTTTTTTGGGGCCCGGGGGGGGTTGTGTATGTGGGTGGAGGGGGGGTATTGTTTTGTGGGTGGGGGGGGGATATTGTTAATTTTGGGTGGAGGGGGATATGGTGGAGCTATTTAGCCCCGTGTCATGAAAATTTTAAAAACTGACAAATGTGAGGGTAGAAAAGGGTATGTGTAACGGGGGACGGGGGGTAAAGCGGGGGTTTTGGACCCACTGGACCACCTGCCGGGCTTGCTCCCAGGGGGCTTTTAAAAAAAGGGGGCCCCCGGGCTAGGGGATCTTCACAGAGCCTTTTGTGGAAAAGGGTTGGGGGGCTGCCGCCGCCACCAGGTGCTCCCCCAAAAATTTCCCCAGCAGTGGCGCTGACCCGACAGGCCCGAAGTGCCAATGCTAGGGGACCAAAAAGAAAGGGGACCGAGACTAAAGCAGACTTTGAAGTTAAAATGTGCAGGTTCAAACAAAGACGGGCCCAAAAAAGAGCCAAACAGGGGAAAAACAAAAGGTAAAGGGGAAAAATAAATAGACAGGGCTGCAGAACCAAAACAGAACAAAAGACGTAAGCTTTAAACCCCCAAAGGGAAGGAAAAACCCAAGGGGGAAAGACCAGGGCAGGAAAAACGGGCCCGAGAAAAAGGGAAGGAAAATTTACAAAGGGCACGACAAAAGACACAAAGGACCCCAGGGCCAAAAACCGGACTGCTAACAAAAAAAAAAACCCGAAACAGAAAAACAAGCAACAGTTACACCAAGAGACAACCCCCAAAAAAACAACAACAAAAAACAAAACATGAAAAACAAGAAACAGGCAGGGAAGTGGGAAACAGGCCTTTTTAAACCCCCAGGGGGGAAGGGGTTGGGGAGGGGAAACCCAACCCTGCTGCACACTGGGGGAATAAAGGAAGGGAAAAATGGGGCCCGCCGCCCTCTATAGAGACAGGAATCAGGGCAGCAGCCAAAGATGGAGGAGCAGCAATCACAGGTGAGTAAGCAGAAGCTACGGGAGCGCTCCCCAGCGACACTGCAACAGGAAACAGATCTGCGATAGGAACATAGGTACGACTGCGGTTCGCAGCAGAGGCCGCAGCGCAAGGACAGGAACGTGGCACGGACCGTGACAATATGTGAGTCCCTTGCTATTGTACTACACAATACAGTTCTGTTTTTCACACTGTATTATGTGGTAAAATGGGCGCATTTATGTCCGAGAGGCCGGTAATATTTTCATGTACAGTAGGGTGGGCCCCCCAAGATCAATTCCCCTGTGGGCCCCAGACCCCCCAGTCCGACACTGCATCTATATTCTGATACCCCCATGTTGGGGATACAGTAAGCATGTGGAAGAAGGGGCTCTGGTCAGATGCGACCAAAATGCCAAACGCTATGTTTGTAGGAAAGCCAACATTGCACATCACCCTGAACACACCATCCCCATTGTGAAGCATCGTGGTGGCAGCATAATGCTGTGGGGAGGCTTTGCTTCTGCAGGGACTAGGAAGATGGTGAGAGTGGATAGGAAGATGGATGGAGCTAAATACAGGACAATCCTGGAAGAAAACCTGTTTGAGGCTGCAAAAGACCTGAGACTGAGGCGTAGATTCACCTTCCAGCAGGCCAATGACCCTGCTGGAACCCAAAGCTACAATAGAAGGGTTTACATCAAATAATATTTATGTGTTAAAGTGGTCACAGTCTAGACCTAAATCCAATTGAGAAACTGTGGCAGGACTTTAAAATTGCTTGACACAAATGTTCTCCAACCAATATGACTGAGCTAGAGCTATTTTGTGAATAAGAATGGGCAAAAATTCAAGCCTCTATGTGGTAGAGACATACCCCAACAGACTGCAGCTGTTATTGCAGATAAAGTTGGTCCTACAAAGCATCGACTAAGGAGGCTGAATACAAATGCACTTTTTAATTTTTTAACTTGCAAAAATTTGGAAAAGCATGCATCATTTTTTTATGCTTCACAAATACTTGCTACTCTGTGTTGCTCTATCACATAAAATACATTTAAAGGGGTTTAACCACAAAGTAATATGCATTGCACAGGTCGCTTGCTGCAAACCAACCGTGCATGAGAATGAGGAGGGCGTCGCTTGTGGATGTCCTCTCCATTCACTTCTATGGAATTCCAGATATATCCGAGCACACTCATTTGGCTTTATTTAGAACTTCCATAGACGTGAATGGGGAGGATAAATGCAAGCTTTGCCCTCCTCATTTTCACACACGATTGGCTTGTAGCTAGCTGTGAGCGGCCTGTGCATTGCAAATTATTTTGTGGTAAAACCCCTTTAAGTTTGTGGCTGTAACATTTAAAAATGAGTAACAGTTCAAGTGATATGAGTACTTTTGCAACTTACTGTATGTACCACACACTGACCTAACATAAAGCTTCGGGAATTTCAGTGCGAAATCCATGTAACTTCTCCAAGACTGAGGCTTTCCTGTTGTGTGATAGATGGCCCTTTGGTCTGATCTGCAACCTTTGCACATGCAGAGCTAAGTCTCCGCTCCCACTTTTTCTACTATTTTTGTCATATATATTGTAAAACAAAATTGAGAAAGTTCTTTAAAAGCCTATTCTTAGTAATTGCCACAATGTGTGAACGGCAAAGCCACAGGCATAACTTAAAGCTCCTGGACCGCAATACAAAATCTGTTGGCCCCATCCACTACATGCCACTTGTAATACTGGTGTTTTCCCATATGTCAGAGGGGCCTTTGGCCTCACTCAGGCACCTGGGCCCAGGTGTGGCTGCTACATTTTCAAACCTAAAGTTACACCCTTGTTTGGAAATACAACATAGGCAC
Organism: Phyllomedusa bahiana; assembly: GCA_025379985.1. NCBI lineage: Eukaryota > Metazoa > Chordata > Amphibia > Anura > Hylidae > Phyllomedusa > Phyllomedusa bahiana. The sequence continues at coordinate 28,720 of JAODAL010014074.1, forward strand.
ATCCACAGGGTATACCGGTGAGAGGCCACATTGATATTAAATAATCCAAATATAATCATAGCATGTTGTGGTTCTAGAATAGGTCCAATCTGGAGTCCTTGTTTCATCAACAGAAATGAATGGGGCCTTTAAATGTTTCCTTTCCATTAAGGTGTTTTTTAGGGAAATCACCATAATAGTCTCTGCTTCAGGATAGGTCATTAATGGTAACCTGTCGGGGTTCCAGTCCTGGAACCTCAACTGCTTAGGAGAAAGGAGGTACCCTGGTGTTGTCTGGTTAATTTTTTTATTATTTTATTAGGCTGCTGCTGGCCTAACTTGCAGTGTATCATCCTCTACTTTCTCAGCCTCAGATTTCTTGTCTCAGTGCTAGACCTTATCCACTATGTTTAGGCTAGGACTTATTGTGTCATAACCTGGGCCCCCAAAGGTTTTTAATGACCAACTGGATGACTATTCCAACCTTGTATCATTACATTGTAAAACAATATATAACCCCTAAACATAATGAGGCACATTTACTGTGGCAATTGCATCCAAATTCTGGCATCATTTGCACCAAGATACTAGTGTACATGCCTTTACACCTGATTTATAATGTGTTTTAGACAGTTTTATACACTTTTGTTCCAGATCTAACAAAGAGGTTAGGTTAGGTAGTTTTGTGGTGTGTAACTTTGTTGGAAGGGGAATGACATGTGTACCATGCATCAAACAAGGCGCCAACATTTTTGCACAATTATTGGCACACACTACTAAGTAGTGTAAAGTTAGAAAATAGTGTCTGAACACGTGCCAGATTTATCAAACAGCATGAGCCATGATGATGAATCTGACGCATTTTTACACTGTCTAAGTATTTGACAGCATTAGTAAATGTTCCCAATGTGCACAGATTCTATGCAGCACAAAAAGATTTTACATAATTGCTCCCATTTAAAGCATGGGCCACGGTACAGTTTTTAAGACCTTCTAGCTTAGCTTTTGCTAATGAGGTTTTTGTAATTGAGCACTTAAAATAAAAATAATACCTTTCACATCAGAAATTCAATAAAACTTTAGATTAATTAACAAACAATACCTATATTTTAACCAAGTGACTGCTCTCCAGCGCATCTTGGCACTCCCTGCTGCTTTCTGTCACATCATTCCCACAAATAATATCAGTGCATGCTGCGCGGGTGAATAAAATTCCTGTCGTTAACAAAGAGAATAATAGTTTAATATAAATTGGCCCCTACAGTTAGGCACCATCTTCTAGACCTAACAAAACATACATCTGTTTACTTGTGGAATCTCTGCAACCTAAAACGTCCCATAATAATGGGATATTAGGGTTTAAACGAGCAACAAAGCAGCATTTTTATTTTCTAACACGACAGTCCCCAGAATTCCTGCTGCTTTATTATGAGGGTCTGCAAAGACACATAAGAAAGGCAATTAAATAATAAGTCTCTTCTTCCAGGTCTTTCCTTCAAAATAAGATAACATCCTGACTCGCTGTCGCCATAGGTCTTTCTTTTTCTATCTGTTTGCTGTATCTTGCGTGTTGATAATAGAAAATGATTGTTATTGTGCCGATGTTAAGAAATAGTCTGAGTAGTAAAAGCCAGAATGAATATCCATACGCATTCTGTGTAGATCCAAAAACATCAGTGCTGGTGTCCAGAGCCATAGCAATTTCCTTTGGCAGATTGTTGGCTTCTATATTTATTGCAAACAAGATCATGGCGAGAAGGACAAGACTCCCTGGAAGAATAAATCATTCAATTATTACATCAAGAAATCATCAAGAGGTTCTTGAACTGCTTCTGTGTCACTAAGAACACTAAGGCCGCGTTCACACGGCTTATTTCGCCGCGGATTGGCGCCGTACTGCGCGCCGGATTTGCGCTGCAGTATGGCGCCAATCCGTCGCAGTAATTACGGTAATCCACAGTTCTCATAGAGAACAGTGGATTCCGTCACTCCTCCCCGCTCGGCGAATCCGCCGGGCAGGGAGAAAGTCCCCTGCGCATTATCCAGGCGCAGTACGCCGGGGATAATGCAGGTCTATGGGGCCGGGGAGCGGCTCCCCCGCCGCGCTCCGGCCCCGCCCCTGTCCCGCCCCTTATTTAAGCCGGAATTGCGAAGCCGTCTGAACATGGCCTTAGGGCCACGTGTAAGAAAACTTTCCGGGTCTAAGACTTTCTTTGTTGCCCATAGCAGCCAATCAGAGCTTCCCTTTCATTTGTTCAGAGCACTAAATGGAATGAAAAGGGAGCTCTGATTGGTTGCTATGGGCAACAAAGAAAGTCTGAGACCCAGACAGTTTTCTTACATGTGGCCCAAAGTTTTGTATGTAAACAGGTTCAAAACTCTGTGCTGCTTAATTTCATAATATATCTTTGTGGCTTTATCAGTTTTTCTAATACACTGCTACAAATCTCATGCATATCCAAAGTCAAAAGCTAAAATTCTGGCTGCTTGCGTCCACCACTATAGGGAGCTTATTGCAGACAATTTGTATTCATTAACCCCTTACCAACATTGGACATATGAGTATATACTAATTCAAGTAAGGGGCTTTGTAGCGGGATCGCAGCACGTTAGTGTTAGCTAATTGCAGCTAACACTTGGTGGTTACAGTGCGGAATGGTGCAAGCGCCGCCATCCCGCACTGTTTAACTTCTTAGACGCCGCAGAAAAGATGACCACGGCTTCTAAATCAATGAGAAACGGTGCTGTGCAAAATTGCGGGCTCCTAATCGGTGAACATGGCAGCTGGAAGCCTTGTGATGGCTTCCTTCGCCGTCATGTTTTCTGTTTTACTTCTTCCTGCCTGGGGCAGGAAGTAGTAAAACCACCATCTTTGTACACCCTAATGCATTGTGAAGTGGTGAAGCATCATAATGGGACTCAAAGTTAAAGTAAAAAAAAGAAAATGTTTTTAAAAAAATAAAATAATAAAAAGTTACACATATTTGTATCGCCACGTCCGAAAAAGTCAGATCTATAAAAATATAACATCATTTATCCTGTATGCTGAACACTGTAGAAGAAAAAAAGACAGCCCGCAAAAAATGCGCCCTCACTCAAGTCCGTAGGTGTTAGTACAAAAAAAAGTTATTGGGCGCAGAAAATGGTGCTGCCGAGCAAATTTCTAAAATAGAAAATGTTTGGAATTTTTACAGATAAGATATTTTTACTGAAGATTGAACGTCGTAAAAGCAAAATAGCCGCAACCATTGCACAAGTAAGTTTTTTTTCACATTTTGCCACACTTAGAATTTTTTGTGGTTACCCAGTATTTTCTATGGTAATATGAATAACGCCATTAGAAATTACACCTTGTCCCACAAAATAAAAGCCCTCAAATGTCTATGAAAAAATAAAAAAGTGATGTCTCTGGGAAGGGGGGGGGGGGGGGGGGGGGAGAAATAGGACTCGTTGTTAAGGGGTTAATAAATGCGTAGACTGCCCTTAATGGTGACTACATGGAGGTAGAATGTAATTGTTCAATTTATTGGGAGAAATGCAGCTAGACAAATTAGAATTTTCCCCCAAATAAACTGGCATACTTGTCTCGTGACAGATTTATTGTGTTTTAGACACTTCTAGGGGCTCACTAAACAATGTCTGTAAAAGGGGGCAAGACTTGGGGTATGGTTTAGAGAAAAGGGGTATGGCTTAAAGTAAACCTTTCAGTTGGTAGAGAAGCTGAGCTATATAGGTTTATATCATTTGGGGTGGGATTTCAGAGTAAAAGGCAGAGAAAATACTGATAGGACTCCTTAAGAGACGGTTGAAGTCTTGCTGACCCTGTCCACATACAGTGATTGACAGCTTTCCATGTATCAGTGTGTGTACAGAGCAAATTGTCAATCATTTTATGTAGGCGGGGTAAGCAATACTTTCACTTTCTGTTTTATTATTTTACCTCCATTTTACTCAGAAATTCGGCTTTAAATTATATAAACCTATTTATCACAGATCTAAGCATCTCTCCCTCTATTATATACTGTTCTCAGTTAGGGTACCATAAACAGCCTAATAAGTTCCCTTTAAAATATGCCAACATAGTAAAAAAAATTTTTAAAAGCCAACCACTAGGTGGCAAAAGGAAGAATGTGTCAGATTTCTACCAAACTTATCATACAGTTCGCACACTTGTGATAAAATTGGTAAATTTTCTTCCTGCCTCTTCTAGCTTTAAATAGGTCCTGTGACCTCTCCTGACATATCTATTTTAGTAAATACTTGTGTTCCCTTAAGAAGTCAGTAATAAATCTGCCCCTTTGTCTGGGCTAAAGATTTAAAGCTTTGTATCAGAGAAACTAAACCATTATGAGGAAACATTAAGAAATATTTTTTGATTTACGTTAAACAAAACAACTTATATCACTATAAATAAACGACTTTCTGCCACGTCCTCAACTAAAATATGTCCAAGAAACCTGTTAAAACAGGCATTCATTTATTACTGTTGTCCTGTGATTTCTGTGAGGTTATAGTTTACTTTGTCTGGTCTCAAACTAAGCTCTGACCAAGAATGGACAAGTTTTCACATATTAGCCCACATTTTGCTATGAAGTTTATATTAGGTTTTGGAGTAAACAACAGCAAAAAAAAGTCACAAATGATGATGTGAGACAAATTTGCTCAAAATGTAAAAAGAAAAAAAAAATTATATATTCCTATATCCCTGAGGAAGCCATGTCTTGTGGTGATGCATGTGGGTTCTCTCTGCATTATACAGCCCACGTTTTATCTTGACCCACATATATCTCTTTTTGTTCTGCCTTCGGTATTAGGTTCTATTGTAGGTTTTGTCCATATGTACTGGTTCACGCAGATGTGGTATAGTTATGGTCATTTTATTTATGGTCATATAACTTAATATGAGATGTATGAATAGTTTTCATAGTTTATCTGTATTCTTTAATTTGTTACTTTAAAGGGGTGCTCTCACCATGCTGTTTCACAGAGCCACAACCAGCTTCTGGCTCCCACTTCCTGTTCAGGTTTTGGGTGGTTCTACAGCAGTGATTGGTATATTACCTTTGCTATTCCTAGCTGAGACTGTTGGAGGTACATTGCTAATAGAAGGGTTTAAACAGTATAGCAGAAGGCTATAGAGCTCTAAAGTGTTAAAGTTTGTCAGAAACATAGATAAACAAGCTAATAAGATGGAACAGGGAGTAAGTCACCATAGACCACGGTCACCAGAGCAGTTGGAGCAATGAGAGGAGAGAGAGATGATCAGTAACCTATGGAGGCCTGTGTGCACAAGCAAAAGACACATCTGCTTTTGTTCTGAAAGGAAGCAAAATCATGCCCCTTAAAAATATGCATACTTAATTATATGAATGTGGTGCTGAATATGGACCTCATCTGGTTATTTTCAGGAGTTGTGTATATATTTTTGAGCCCTTTTGGCTTTTGAATTGATTTGATGTGCACTTTTTGACTCAATAAAGTATTGTATTTGTATATAACTTGTGTTTTTTTCTTTGTTTTGTTGCCTATCATTTTTTGGACCTTAGAAGCATTCTCCTTTTTCTTTTGTGGTGCCCGACTTCTTTGTTGTTTTTTATAGGAAGGAATCAGTGGCTGTATGTCAGAAAACTACCCATTTAGTATCCTATGTAAATGTGTGCACAAGCCACAAAAGACATTTGGTGTATCCTAGTCCAGTGCTGTTTTTTATTTTAAGACTAGCAGGTGAAATTCCTATCTTTATCTTTTACTTAAACTACTTAGGAAGAAAGTTTTGCCACAAATCTATGCTTTCTCATAAGACTGTTATAAGATATGTCAGCCTTAGTAAATGTGAATGTCTGACACTAGAAATGTCATACCTTGTAATCATAGGATCCTACAAGAAGGTCACCATTATACGGTTATAGGATGACTGGAGTTTTGGTCTATTACATAAGGTGCTACTAATCTAAGCATCTTCTATATATTGACCATTGGTTGAGTTAGCATTAAACATAATAGTATTCTTGTCCTATATATTGATGTACTTCTTTTTTATCCTCCAATATCCACCCAGAAAAACAAAAACAAAATGGGCCGTTGAGAAAATTGTGTATGGCCAGCCAAGTATGGTTACCTCACTTATAGACAATTATTGTCCATTCCAAAACATGTGTATATGTAGATCTGGATCTTCACATAAACCCTAAACCTTTCATTCATTTTTATTTAGATCATATACCATATCTCATTACATAGTACTGCTTTCAACCCGAATTCTGCTAGATATCCTCCCAGTCAGACAGAAAAAATAAAGCAAATCAATCGACTTGAATGAGAAGCGCAACTCTATTGTTAAAAGTAAGTAGCTTCACAGTCAAAAACCTTGAAATCATTCACCTTGTAAAAAATCTTTAAAATTTTTCCCAATTTTCTAGTTTTCTGCATGTGTACCACTGAAATCTCCATTAGTGATCTAGAAACAATACTAGACTAGTTTTAATGGATCTATTTTTATTATGAGTACCTTGTGATGTTCATCTGTGAATAGACATTGGTTCTTACTGGCTTTATAATACATTTACACACTCTGCAGCCCTGATCAATAAAATTGGTTTTCTACAATTGTAATCAATAGCATATTGCTAGAAAATACCATAATTTATTGAGTGCAGTCCTACTGCTTGGACCTACATGTTCCTCAGAATAAAGTAACATGCAGACAAAACAGGCTCGTCTGGTGGCACAGTTTTTAGGTAATATTGCAAAATAGTGTGGCTATTGTCCACCATATGTCCTTTGCTGTTTTATATTTAGCAGGTACTAGGACATGGAAGAGGGGTACTTTTAGCTGTGACTAGCTAGTACTGCTTACAACCCAAACAACCTTCTTATTAACCCGGCAAACAGTGCAATACTATCTATGCTACTGCAACAGTGTAAGCAAGTCTTCAGAAGCATACAGAGCACTGTGTACAAGGAAGATAACAACAGCTAGTGTACTTGGAGATTTGCTAATGATATGAAGCAAATGAAATCTGCAAACACTAGTACACAAAAAACCCTGTTTAAGTGCTGCTCCCTAAAACACTGCTGACCTTGGCATGGGCCTTCGAATGCTTAGGGGCAAATTCAGCCTTGCCCTTCACCCCAGTACTTCCATCCACCCAGTGTAAAGAAATCTACAACTCGGTTCTATTCACTTTACTCGAAGGTCAGACCCCTGCTGATCATAATATTTTATCATACCTTTGTAATATGCTATAATATTATAAAATAGACATACTCTTTTAACACATGAACACTTAATGCAAATATTAGGGGTGACATGAATAAATGATGGCGCTGACAGGCCAGTTCTAAATAGCTTTAAGGTAGTATAGAATGCACTAGAATGCCTAAACCTGTTCTTCTGCAGGTCATACATACAGGTGCAGTATAGTGCCAATACGACAACTCAGGCTCTTGCAGAGCACCTTTAACCCCAGAACGCCCCAAATCTTTGGCGCCTTAAAAAGTGTCACTCTGCCACTTATCGCACCAAAGAGTGGAATGCAACTATTCATACATCTATGGAACAGGTCTACTAAAGCTCTCGGACTCCAGATAACTGGCACAGCCCTGTTCTAACATGTCGCCCTTTGTATTTATATGTAAATGAAACCATTTAGATTTTCAATTTTTTTTTTATGACGCATCATTAAAAAGAATATATATTAAATGACATTAAGTTATTTAGTAACAGCTTGTTGATGGTTTCCAGGTATAAGCTTTTTTCCACACTACACAAGGTAAAGTGAACAAAACAAAGTTGCCAATTGTTGACAAAAGAGGCAATATTCATCAAAAATTTAATGAAACAATAGTTATGAAGACAATTAACATTATAACATTAATTGGTTTTGATCACATCCACTTACCATTAACTGCAGTCCATACATAAACTCCGAGAGGCCCAAGGAATGTCAGGTAAGGATTGCTGACACTGTTCAAGCATGTAGTTGCCGAGCCCAGGAATGAAGATATCAAACTGAGAACCAGCAATAATATAATTAGGATGTGGAGGATTTTAATACCGTTTGTGTCCATCAGTATCTGAAAAACTAAATTTGTAGCTCAGTTAGTAATTAGATATCATATCTGACATTTGTGTTAATCACTTCGAAAGCAAGCATTGAAAAAGCGAAGAATTCTTTTAAAAAATTGCTCTTTGAAAACAAGGATCTGTCATGTTTAACATGCTGCCATATCGGTTAGCAGTATGTTATAGAGCAGGAGGAGACACGGAGATTCATGTATAGGTTTGCAGGAAAAATGTGATGTAACTTGTAATTTACTCATTCAAAGTGGATTTCCAACCTTTTAAAACTATAGAAAAGTACCTATATAATATGTGTCTGAATGTTCACCATGTGATGCCACCAGGGCCGGGACAAGGCATTTTGGTGCCCTAGGCAAGTACAGCCAATGGCGCCCCCGTCCCTCCTAAAAAATTGTGCACTTCCTCCCAAAAAAATGGTGCCCCCCTGCACTAATTCCTCTCTCCCTTCTGCACCAGTTCATCCTCTCCTCTCCACCAGTTCCTCTCCCCTCTGCTCTAGTTCCCTTCCCTCTGCTCCAGTTCCTCTCCCCTCTGCTCCAGTTCCTCCTCCCCTGCTCCAATTCTCCTCTCCATCTGCACCAGTTACTCTCCCCTCTGCTCCAGGGACTCTCTCCCTGTTCCAGTTCCTCTCTCTTCTGCACCAGTTCCTTTCTTCCCTTCACCATTTTCTCCCCACTTAGTAAGCACACACCAGTGAGAAGAGCTGCCCATCTTCTTACTTCCACATCAGTTTAAGGGAAAGGGAGACGAAGCTCCACACACTCTCCCCAGCACACACTGTTCTAGCAGCTTCCTGTCATATGACAAGAAGCTGTCAGACCAGGGCAGGGAGGTGAGCAGAGTGTACAACCTCCCCTGCACACTACAAACTGCTGCCTCTGCTCCCTCCCTGGCCTCCCAAGGAGGGAGCAGAGGCAGCCCCCTAGTGACAGGCAGAGGTAGGCGCCCTAGGCGATCGCCTACCTTTGCCTACCCATCGTCCCGGCCCTGGATGCCACCATAGATCAAATGTGTTTTTTTTTTTTGTTATCTTGTTATCCAGTTCTGTACTGCACCTTTGTTTTGATGCTGCCAAGGTTTGTTGTAGGTGGGATTACTGTGTAAAAAACTAGTTACCATGATTTATCTACATTTTCAGACTTGCCTCTTTTTACAGATGCCTGAAAACTAATCTTTTACAAAGTGTACGATAGTGTTCTACAGACAAGGAGGAAGGTGGAAGAGCCAAACAGTATAAGAGGCATGTGATATGTGATAACTTGTTCTACAAGAAGAGTGAGATAACCACATGTACAAACACAGGACCACATACATAAAGGCAGCATTGGACTGGGGTGCCTGGAGCCCACTAATGATGTTGATTCTTGGTCCCATTCTACATAGGGTCCTGAAAAGTAACCCCAGGCCTGATATGCCCATGGGCCCACCAGGGCTTCTACTACTTCAATGTGGGAGAGTCCGTGCGTACCTTTACCCATTTATATTCATACAATAACAGAAGAATTTTGAGCAGTGACTGTTTGAGTACCTAGTCACTTCCACCAGTCGGCTTAGTCTATATTTCTGTGGTTGGATCAGGGGCACCATTTCTTATACCGTCAGTGTTGTTTTTAAGTGTCTGCAGCCCTGATAACAACTAAATCTCTGGTGGAGCAGCCTCTTCACCAACCAGTACTGTGTTGACTTGTAATGCAGAGAAGATGGAGCAGCATTGCCCGTTCTTCCTCCCCCTTTTCTCTCTGTAGACTCATGCATTCCCCAAGCCCTAGAAACACTCTACAGTGGCAGATGAGAGGTGTTGAAGAAAAAACTCTCCTCCTACCTGGCACTGCACCCTCTCATCTTCCTCTCCTCTTCACACACATAAAGAGGCCAGAGCCCAATTAAGGCAGGGAACTGGTGAATCCAAGCTCTGCCTTAAATGTAAACTTCATTTGCATCCTGAAAGGTGCTTAGCATTTAAGCCAGGTCTCCATGAGCATTTATGCCGGGACCTGGGGGTGCTTCGCATTTCTGACAGGTCTCCATGAGCATATCTGCTAGGTCAAATGCAATACTAAACCTAGTGGAGGCACTCGAAAAATGGTGTCCTAATTAGTTTTTAAATTTACTAATCAATAATTGTAATATACCAATTTTATTACACAAAACTAAACAATAAGAATAATTAATGTTATTAAATTAAAATTAAATATTTTTGCTGTATCTGACATATGCGTTCTAGTTACTGGGGGAATACAGCCCCAGTACTGCCTGCAGAGCTGATTTCAATCTGTAAAGACCCAGCAGCTTTCCATGACTGGATAACGCCACCATATTGTGACATACAAGGAGCACTGCCGCCAGGTACTGTTCATAGGCAGAGTCAGAAAGAGTCCCCCCTAGGAACTGGCATGCTTGAAGGGCAAAGGTGAGAGGTAGGGTCAGCCTGCAACTCAGCCAGGGACCCACTACACTAGACTACACCCTGGTAATAGGCTCATGCTCCATGTCCCAACAGAGCAGCAACTCTGCTAGTTATTGGAGACATATTACTCCCAGCTAGTTGAGTAATGTTACATTTTTCACTCTCACATAAGCTGCATTGCAGAGCTATAAGTTAAATTCATATTTCAATTAGCAAAGCCATTGTAGGACTACAAGTTCCAGTGTGGTCCCTAAAAAACAGCTGTAGGCCTGCAATTCTCAGGAGCCCACAATGCCCAGTAGCCCACTGAGCATTTTCCCCTGTTCCCCAAGTGGGCCAGTACAAGCTTGTATGCAGGATATAAATAGTAGGAATGTGGTTATGACACTGGATGTGAAATTGACTTGCAGCAGCATCTAAACTGCAGACAGTAGATTAGTAAATGATACATCTTACTGCATGTAAACCATTTGCACATAATTACGCCATGCACTTGAAGAAAACCACTTTAAATAAAGTAACACCACTCCCTGGACTCATAAGTCTGTGGGAAATAGAATTTGTAGGGAGTCAAGGTCTTCCATGAACCTCAAGTGATAGCATACTGCCATGCTGGCTAGAGACATTAAGCAACTATTAATTCCCTCCCCCATGTGTTCAATGTGTTCTATGTATACATGTTGTGATGTATAAATGTGTGTGTGCGCAATAGTTGTGTACAGTACATGTGTATATAATATGTATTTATATGTTTGAGTAATGTGTATGTATATAAGTTGTAATGTGTACATATACGTGTGTAGTATGGGGTTGTACTTGTGTATGCATATATAAATGTATATGGTTGCATTATTTATGAGTATTTAATGTCATAGTATTATTTGTGTGTATAGTATATGGAGATACTATATAAGTGAAACATTTATGGGAGTATTATTTCAATATACACTATACAATGGTATTGTTTAGATATACAGGAAGTGGTGGTATTATTTATATGTACAGTGTGTGGTTGCATTCGTTATTTGATATGGTAGACATTCCTTTGGTGGGCCAAATGTACACTAGCCCATCCCAGTGTATCTGGAGGTGGGCAATTTCTGTCACAGTGCCAAGGTTAGCATAAGCTATAAATATAACACCAAATCCTTCTGAAGTATCCACAAGCAGAGGCATCACAGTTCATTGTTGCTGCATACAATACGAACTTCAGCCAAACCTAAATCTATAACATTTGTGTTGCCTCCTCTCTTTTTAGACAGTCATTGGTAATTTGCTAAGGAAAAAAAAATAGCCTGGAAAACCAGAAAAGGTTTACTAAGGTCTCAAAAAGATTTAGAAAAGGTCATTGCACCATATTTCCAAATTTTTAGGCTGTGTTTACACACCACTGGTTCCCGGTCGGATTTTTTGTGGATTCAGTATTTCAATCCACCAAGAATCTGACTGTAACCATTGCCCCATAGACCGCAATAGAAAATCCAAGCTGTGGTCTACCAGCACAGATTTTCTATTGTCGGATTTATAACCCGCTGGCCTCTGCCGGAGTATAGAACATGTTCTACCTTCCGGCAGATTCCAGTACTCTTCTATGTATTGGGCCAGCCAAAATTAAAAAAACAACCGCAGTATTTTGCACAAGCCCGCGCCAAAAACTGATTTTCTATGGCATTTTAACTTAAGCCGTGAAGGCATGGCCTTATGGTCTTGATTTCGTCTGCTGCCAACAATAAGCCCACCATACCATTAGGGATGCCTACAGCTTTGTGTTTACTATGTTTAATGTATATGAGAGAATTAAAGGGGTTATACCAGGAAGCAATGTCTATTCCACAGGTTAGCGCTCAGCTAGTTGCGAGCCGACAGTGCATGAGAATGAGGAGGGTGGCAAATGCAGCCGTCTTCCTCATTCACTTCTACGGGAGTTACGAATATAGCTGAGTGTGTGCACTCAGCTATATTCAGAAGCTTCTATTCACATCACATTTTTGCCTTCCACAGCAAATTGATCAAAAAGCAAAGACTACTACACTTTTTTGTCTTTTTTTAAAAAAATATACACAAAATGGATATATATTTTTTAATATGATAGTCAATGGAAATGTGTATTTGCAATTTGTCATCCACTGGATGTAAACGTTTGGAAAGTGTGGGGAAAAAAAGGATTTTTTTAAAGTTTTTTTCTTATTCACATATATATGTTTAGGACAAGAAAACATATGATATGAATGTCGCCAAAAACATAAGCAAACATAAAGCTTTAAATTAACATATGTTTAGCAGATACGCTTTTTGCATAAAATAGTGGAGAAAAAAAATTAACCCTCCTTTCTAACATACCCACAGATCCACCTAAAACATGTATATTCTTATTGACCAAAATGGAAATGGATGAAAACATATGCTCATACATTGAACTTATATGGAAAAAAGAGAAAAAGATGGAGGCAAGATTTGTATATTTGGGATTTAGAAAAACGTGTTAAATATATAGGTTAATCAGAGACTAAGGCCTCGTTCACACGGCTTATTTCGCCGCATATTTGCCGACGGATTGACGATCGTCAATCCGTCGGCAAATCAGTCCGAAATAAGTCACAGCCTATTTTCTATTGATTTCAATAGAAAATACGGCTCGTCGTTCACACGACGCGTATTTCCGTGCCGGATTGCCGCCGCGGATTGACGACGGCAATCCAGACGGAAAAACAATGTGCATGTCCATTATTTACGGACGGATTCACCACCTATACTGAATGTAGATGGTGAATCCGTCGGGAAATCAGTTACAAATACGTGCCACACTTAGTGGCACTTATTTGCAGCTGATTTTCAACTGATTTCGGAACGTATTTACGATCGGCAATCCGTTGTAAATACGTTCTGAAATAAGCCGTGTGAACGAGGCCTAAAACTGTGATGTGAATGGGGGTAAACAAAAGATAGCTCCAAAAATGCTTCTGACCATTCAACCTTTTTGAAAAAATAGTATAGCAAAAACAAAATACCAGATGCAACTACTTACATTTTAAACACATTATATGAATTCATTATTTTTATACAAAGCCATATAAAGACTAGCACCAACACATGAGCAACAAATTTAGGTGGGGGCCCCTTGAACTTGGACCTCTTTTGACCCTGTATTGCAGCCAACAGAATAGGTGGCTGTGTTTCCACTGAAGTTTAGGAAAGTTATAAAGACGCTAATGTCTGACCACCTCTAGTCTTCTGGACTGGATAGCATAACCGAATAGTCATCAAAATGAATGCATCTAGAATTTATAGGACCCCACAGCAAAATGAAATGGGCTCTAACCACCTAGTGATGCAAAAACTGAAACAGCAACATAAGTAAAAATAATTAAATGTATAGATATTAGTGCCATGTATCGGAGAGCCTACATAGTATTCCTAAATAGCAGGACCCACCAAACTGTTACACATCGCAAAAAGAACAATGGGGCAGATATGTCTAGACATACATGTCTAGTCTAACTTTACACCAATTTTAGGCTGGCTTACTTTATGCCACTAACTGCAGCTAAATGTTGGCCCATTTTTTGGTGCACAGCATTGCACACTAAGCCATACCTCTTTTCCATGAAGTCATGCCTGTTTTGTCAGACAAGGCATAGAAGTGTCCACAATGCACATAAAGCATGTATGGCATTATATCTGATGCAATTGCCTTGATAAATGTGCCCCGTTATTCTTGCACTGGATTGGGCCCCCTTAATCTCTGGACTCCACTGCACCTGCTATGGTGTTATTGCTTTAAATACACCCATGGTAATCAGAAAGGGTGGGTTGCAAAGGCCCCTTAGATTTTCATGGTGCGGAGGCCCAAAGGCTTGTTCCACATGGGCCCTCCCTATTAACCAGTCCCGTTTCTACATATAAATAGCAATGAAATATCACCATTAAACTATATATATTGATTTAACTCAATCTAACAAACTGACTTTTGACCTCTAAGATTATCGGATGTATAACATTAAAACTATAGAAACTGCAATTGTAGCAGACAATTCATTCTGTGCGCTGTGATAACTTTCAGTTAAGGCAGGTTTGCCTACTGTACTATTTAAAAACATAATAGTTTTCAACAAACTTAACGTGCATGAATTTTAACCACTGTTTAAAGCTACCAGTTAAATTCAAGTGTTACCTTCATGTACTGATTTTGGGGTGGGGAGCCCCGATCCATCAGTGATAGTCTTAGAGCGACTGGTTTGGAACAATCCGAGGGTTACTTCTGCTTGTCCAGAATAATTTGTACCTTTAAACTGAACCTTACTATAAACCCATTCCGGAGTGCCCAGACAAGTGCACAGAATGGCAAAGGAAGCAATGCTTGACACAAACCCAGCAAAAAACAGCAGGGTCTTCTGTTTGGACGGCATTCTTTATAATTTGTCTCTGCGTTCTTCAATACTGTTCTTACTGACTCAAGTCCACCCCTGTAAAACTTGGCTGCTTCTAGTAAGACATAAACAGGATTTAATATTTACAGAGAGTTTTCCCATTGAACCTTGCACTGCTGGTAGCCATAAATGTTCCACTGATTAATCACTGATCTTTAGCGCTGTAGTATGTTGCTGTAGTTACCAAAGTGACATAAGGAAGATGAACAATGATTTCCAGGGAATTTGAATACAATGCAAATATACTATACATTTGTAACAGAGCTTAGTTGGTCATTTGGCACTGCTCATCACTATAAAAGATTTGATTTTATATATGATATCATATCAACCTCAAGTAAAATGGGTTAAAGGGGTTGAAAAATCTAATTATAATATTAAAATATTAGTTTTGTTATCTACATCTATGTGTAAATTATATGCGAGAACTTAGGGGGCAGGGCATGATACATGACTTTTCTCTTTAGTGTACTTCATTGTTTCCTCTCAAGCGCGCCACAATGCCTTAAATAGATTATCCAGAACCTCTCCAATAGAAAAAATTTGTGCATTTGTGCTTTTCTTGTGCTGTATGTAGCTTCCCCTTTAGAGGGGTAACTAGGAATTGTGGATGCGCCCCACCTCCAACCAGAAACATTTGCCAGTACCTCTAAATAACAGTCATACAGTTACCATGTAATATGATTATAAGAGGAGCAAATATCTCACCATACTTATTATTATTACACAATACCCAAACAAAACCCATTGTACCAAGAAACAACGTTTCCACTAATGTCATTATATAAAAGTCAAAAACACTTCTGCCAGAAAATAACACATATTTTTACCAATTATTGACTGATTAATACCATCATACTGTTTCTGAATAAAGATCACTACACAGAGACAAGCTTCTCATAGTGTCACACAATAAAGTCCCAACGTACCCTTTGGACATAAAAATGCAATGTCTGCCTCCTGTAATAAATATTAATTTGCACAGTGCCCCCTAAAATAGATTATAACACTGTACACTGATATTATATTACACACTGTATTCCCAAATGTAATTATATTTCACAATAGACCCACAAATTATTTTACACACTATACCTCCTGAAATTAATTGTATTATGCAGTCTACCCCATGAAATTAATTATATTAAACACCAGGCCCCTTCAAATTGCTTATATTACACACTGTACTCCATGACATTAATTATATTACACTATACTCCTTGATAAGAGAAATACAAAGGTGAAGTGGTAAATGTCTGGGTAGTCTACAATTCCTCCGAACCAACTTATTAGTTATGGGTTACTTTAACAACCCGTTTGAGGGAACCAGCTGGATCCCACCCCTGGTAGTCTTAGACATTGAAGGGGGAAATGAAAGGATCCTTGGTAGTCTAGAGCAGTGTAGAAGTCAGTATAGGAATCCCTGGTGGAGGACAATGGTAGGGGTAATGCAAACATCTATGGTGGTCTAGGGTATGGAAGGTGTTAATGTAGACCAGAAGAACAAGCATAATGTAAGGATCCCTGGTTGTCTAGGGCAACAAAAGGGTTAATAGAAGGATCCCTGGTGAAAGGCAGTTTTAGATATCTAGGGTCCATTAGCTACCTACCCGACCAGGCTCTAGTGTTGTCCTGCAGTCACTTCCAGTTTCCCACCAACACTGGTCATAGAGACAAGTGCAGGGAGGATAGAGAACACTATGAAGCTGTAACTGTATGGCTCCTCAGAGCACTCTATCTACCGGCACAGTGATAAAGCAATGCTCTGCCCAATTATTACAGGGGTAATCAGCCTGTGGTGGGAGGGGTCTATTGTCTCTTCCCAGGTTTTGGAGCTAGTGTGACCACTGGGACCCATATAGTTATGCCACAGTTCCCTTTGCTTCAGCTGAGCAGCAGCCTTTGCTCTTCAAAGGTTTTTACCTTTTGCTTTGTAAAAATATAAAAATATAAGCTGTAGGATTCTTTGCAATCCTCTCTCTCGTTCTCCTCGTCTTTCTTCCTTTATATTGAAAGCCTCGGTAAGTGAGGCTAAATGGGTGTAGCTTCTAAGGCTGCCCTGAAAAGAGCCACAACCCTTTGCAGGCTTGACACAAAGTTGTTTCATGTGTCTACAGAAAATGTAATACAAATTTTAAAGGGCTGCACATGGTTTTAAAAGAGTGTCTGCTGGTTGGAGGAAGGGGATGTAAAATAAAAAAAATAATTTTAACTTACCTGTGAAGAGACATTCATTCTAGCACCACTGCTGCTCTGTTTCTCCCTGCTGATGATGTAAAATTCATCAGTTACATGATGCTGCAGGCAATTACTGGCCTCAATGGTGTTTGCTAGCATGTACAGCACAAGACCACTGAAGCCAGTAATTGGCTGCAGCATCATGTAACCAATGAATGTGATGTCATCAGCAGGGAGAACTAGAGTAGCAGTGACACTAGAACAGCAATGGCCTCACAGGCCTCATCTATACGTATGATCACTTCAAGAAACATGCTACTCTTTGAAAGAGATTTATTGATGACGTATTCTACTTTTGGGAAGGAAGTGTAGATACGTTGATGACTTTTTTGGAATGGATTAACTCAACCCATCCAGAATTACAGTTTACTATTAAATTCCATCAGAGACATCTAAGTTTTCTGGCCACCTTAGTAATTAAAACTGAGGATAAAACTTTGAGTATACACATTTACACCAAACTCACCGAAAGGAACAACTTGCTACAATTTAGCAATATATGTGAGTTGAGAGGATTGTGTGAGATTCCACTACTAGGAGTAAAAGAGTCAATGAAATGACTAAGAAATTCTCAAAGAGGGGATACCTGGAGAGGATTCTCAACCCAGTCATGGAAAACAGGACCTCCAGTACTCGTCAACCATGTTGTTTAACCTTTGTAAACACCCATCACCCACTCATGAAAGAGATACATAACATTATGCGCCAACATTGGAATATTTTGACAGACTTCTATCCCAATATCGAAGAATTCCAAAATCCAATACTCTCTCTGCCAAAAGACCAAGGAATGTTTGTGACACACTAGTAAAAGCAGACATAGGATCGTCTAGAATTTTTCACAACAAAACCTAAGCACACAGAAAAAGGTACTTTTCCCTGACTCAACTGCTCTCATTGTTCCAATGTTATTAAGGGCAATTCAACCTCCGAGAACAGGAAAGAAATATGAAGTGAAAGGATATTTCACCTGCAATGGTACATTTGTAGTATATTCTATAAAATGCCCATGTGGTTTATTGTACATAGGTGAGACAACACAATGGGTGAAGGACATAATATCCTTAATATAATATC
Organism: Phyllomedusa bahiana; assembly: GCA_025379985.1. NCBI lineage: Eukaryota > Metazoa > Chordata > Amphibia > Anura > Hylidae > Phyllomedusa > Phyllomedusa bahiana. Next base: position 46,931 of record JAODAL010014074.1, read on the forward strand.
ACAAGTCTACGATATGATGTGATAAAACATGGCTCCCCATTCCTTATCACTTCACTGAAGCTAGTCATAACATAGCCCAACTAAGATTTCAGATTCTAGAAAAGATGGCTTGTCCTTGGCGAGGTGGTACATAGTTACATAGTTACATAGTTTGTCAGGCCAAAAAAAGACATATGTCCATCCAGTTCAGCCCATTTATTAAAGTGTTGCTAAAGTATTGATCCAGAGGAAGGCAAAAACCCCATGAGGTAGAAGCCAATTGACCTCATGTTAGGGAAAAAATTCCCTCCTGACTCCAATCTGGCAATCTGAATAAATCCCTGGATCAACGACCCCCCTCTAGAATCCTAGTCACTATAACTTGTTATATTACATCTAGAAATGTATCCAGCCCCTTCTTCGGAATCCTAGTCACTATAACTTGTTATGTTATCACTCTCCAGAAATGTATCCAAGCCCTTCTTGAACTCTGTTAGTGAACCATGACAATTTCCTCTGGCAGAGAGTTCCACAGTCTCACCGCTCTAACAGTAAAGAATCCCTTTCTATGTTTATGTAGAAACTTTCTTTCCTCAAGACATAGAGGATGCCCCCTTGTTCTAGATACAGTCCTGGGTATAAATAAATCTTTAGCGAGATCTCTATATTGGCCCTTAATACATTTAAACATATTTATTTTGTCCCCCCGAAGCCGTCTTTTCTCTAAACTAAATAACCCTAATCTTGCTAATCTTTCTGGATATTGCAGTCCACCCAGGCCTATAATTATTTTTTTAGCCTGCCTTTGTACCTGTTCAAGCTCTACAATGTCTATCCTGTGCACTGGTGCCCAAAACTGTACACAATATTCCATGTGTGGTCTAACCAGTGACTTGTATAGTGGGAGAATAATGTTCCCATAATGTGCATCTATGCCCCTTTTAATACACCCCATGATTCTATTAGCCTTGGCAGCTGCTGCCTGACACTGGCTGCTACAGTTAAGTTTACTGTCAACCAGGATTCCCAAGTCCTTCTCCATGTCACTTTTACCCAGTGTATTTCCATTTAACATGTAATCATGTAATGGATTTTTCCTCCCCATGTGCATAACCTTGCATTTATCAGTGTTAAACCTCATCTGCCACTTCTCTGCCCAGGCCTCCAACCTATCCAGATCCCTTTGTAATAACACATTATCCTCCATTGTGTGGATTCCTTTACCGAGCTTAGTATCATCTGCAAAGATCGATATTCTACTGTGCAATCCCTGTGTAAGATCATTTATGAGAATAATAACGGGGTGTGATCGTTTGAGCTCTTCGAGCTGTTCAGTTAATTTTCTCAGATTGAGTTTGAAATCCAGGGGCGTGTCTCTCCTGTCAGCAGGCGTGTCTGTCCTCACTGAAGACCTGTGACATCATCATTTTCTATAAAGCAGGGGATGCAGAAGGTTGTCTGGATATAACAGCTCTGTAGCCTCCTGCCTGCTTATGTCTGCAGCCTTCAGGCCCCCACAAGCTCCACAAGCACCTGTTATATCTCTTTCACAAAAATTTAAACACGAAAGCCAGCAGCTTTCACTTCTAGTGGTGTTCACCCAAATTGTACTGACAACAGGCAGAGACCTTTACTCAACTACAAGGACAAATGTCAGCTTCAAGTAAAGACCTCTGCTTGCTGTCAGTAACATGTGAGTGAAAATGGGGGAGAACCCACTCAGCTTTGAGACAAGAACCTGCTCAACCTGTAATAACTTGGCCTGGTAGAGTAGTGGTAGAGTTTGGCTTTACAAGGAAGGGGTTTGGAGTTCTAGTCCCTCACAAAGAAATTTTCCCCCCCCCCCCTAAATTCTACACATATGTAGAGAGACCTAAAATATATATGTCAATCTCTAAAAATGATTTTATATACACATACATGCTCCCTATATCATTTCTCATCCCCCAACTAAAATCATTGTATCACATATGTTGGAAGTGCTCGGTGTGACTAAATAAATATTAAATCAATAAAATCATGTTTATTTCTTTATTTTCGTTAGCCAAGGATCAATAGTATGGGTGCAACGAAAATAAAGAAATAAACATGATTTTATTGATTAAATATTTTTTTCGTTACCCCCATATTATCATTCGTTTTATATACACATCGGTACAACTTCTGTAGTGTTATAATTTTATTTTCGGCCATGTACAGTTTATTTCAGATTGCATTAGAAAACCCATAGGAGCGTCGCTCGCTCCCCCATTGGTCCAAATAACGGCGCCTCTTTTAACTTAGCCAACCACAGAGCGCGCTCAGAATTACTTTTCCCCATAGAACTCTATGAGAAAGTAGCTCGCGCTCTGATTGGCTAAGCTGGACGAGCCCCCGCCGCTTCAACCAATCTGTATTTTGAACTGTCCCGCCCTTTGAATATGATTGGGCAATTTTTCTCCATAGGATATAATGGGACATTGTCGCTCCTATTCTGATTGGTCATTCTCCTCCATAGGTTATAATGGGACATTGACGCTCCTATTCTGATTGGCTGGTTTATGCCCGGGCCCAAAGAGAATAGCTTAAACAATTTTTAATACTTTTTTTATTTCCCGGCAATTCTCTCTATTGCAATTCCCTATGTAGCACCGGTCTCGGCGACAAACGCTTTGTTAGGGATTTAACTGCTTTATTTGTAAAGAAGGGTTCGGCTCTTTATGTGATAATGTTTTACACTTAATAAAAATAATTTTTTTATTAATACTTCATGCCGCACGGCGCTGAGCGCCGAGATTTCAGAGCGCCCATCTCTCCATAAGACTATAATGGGAAAGTAGCTCGCACTCTGATTGGCTGGCATAGCCAAGCCCCCGCTAGCTCAGCCAATCAGCTCTTTTCTGTCTTTATACTGTATTTTGAACTGTCCCGCCTTTGATTTTGAATGGTCCAAACTTCTCCATAGGATATAATGGGACTTTGTCGCTCCTATTCTGATTGGTCAAAAAGTTCTCCATAGGTTTTAATGGGTCTCTGTCGCTCCTATTCTGATTGGCTGAGCTAGCCAAGTCCCCACTAGCTTAACCAATCAGCTCTTTTCAGCATTTTTACTGTATTTTAAACTGTCCCGCCGTGGATTCTGATTGGTCTAAACTTCTCCATAGGATATAATGGGGTCTTTGTCGCTCCTATTCTGATTGGCCAAGCTAGCCAAGCCCCGCTAGCTCAGCCAATCAGCTTTTTTCACCATTTTTACTGTATTTTGAACTGTCCCGCCGTGGATTCTGATTGGTCAATCCTTTTCCATAGGTTTTAATGGTTCACTGTCGCTTCTATTCTCATTGGCCGGTTTATGCCGACCAATGAGAATAGGTTTCAGAATTTGAATTACTGTATTTTCCGGCAATTTACAATATCATAATTCTTGATATTGCGCCGTTCTAGAGTTTTAAAAAGTGATTTTTTTTAAAATTATGTTTATTTTTTACGTTCAGCTCTTTTCTGACACTGTTTTCCGACTTTATAAAGGCGATTTTTTTCGGAATCATACTCCTGCTGCACGGAGCGGAGCGGCGAGATTTGTGTAGCGATCTTCTATCTGCTTCCTCGCATGTTCCGATCCTGCTTCACTTCGCCTCTGCCGTAGCATTTAGACCAAAAAAAAACAGGTCTGACTGTCGGAGCTGCCGAGCGCTGCATTGCGCCTCGCTGTGCCGACTCGCCATCGTACATGCCTCGGAGTATACGAGCGCGCCGCGTCCCGCCCCGGAACGCCTACCCCGCGCCCTCACCTCGCCCACTGCCCACCCCTTCATGCGGGGCGCAGCTGAAAGTGGCGAACACTATGCCTAACACTGCATCCCCGCGTCCGACAGCGGGATTCGGGCTGGGAGGCGCAGAATACACCAAAAAACAGGTGTAAAGCCCGATCATACATGTCGCCCAGAGTGTGCAGGCAGCCAATCACAGGGCAGGGGGCGTGGCCGGGGCATTTCCTGTCTAGGGGCGTATCCCAACAGGCTGAATTAAATGTCAGCCAGCCAATCACAGTGCAGCGGGCGTGTCTAGGGAATTGACCAGGGGGTGTTTTGACCAGCAACAGCAGAAACAGAATACAGATTTACAGAGAAGCTGATATCTGCTAAACCAAGTGACTGAGGTAATGCAACCCAATTACAAAAGTGCTTATTTTTACTGTCCCCATAATCTGAGACATGATCTTTGTAACGATAAAACCCCTTTAAAGAGGATAGAGCCCAATACTGAGCCCTGTGGTACCCCACTAGTAAAAGGGATCCAGTCTGAGTATGCACCGTTAATTACCACCCTTTGTTTTCTATCAGTGAGCCAGTTGCTTACCCACTTGCACACATTTTCCCCCAGTCCAAAGCATTCTCATTTTACTTACCAACCTTTTATGTGGAACAGTATCAAATGCTTTAGAAAAATCCAAATATATGACATCCAGTGCCTCACCCCGATCCAGTCTGGAACTAACCTTCTCATAGAAGCTGATGAGATTAGTCTGACAGGACTGATCCTTCATAAACTCATGCTGGAACGGCGTTATACATTTATTTTCAGTGAGATACTCTAGGATAGCATCTCTTAGAAAACCTTCAAACATTTTACCCACAACAGAGGTTATGCTTACTGGCCTATAGTTTCCAGGATCCCTTTTTGACCCCTTTTTGATTATTGGCACCACATTTGCTATGCGCCAATCCTTTGGGACATACCCCGTTATTATACAGTCCATAAATATTAAAAATAGGGGCCTATCTAACACATTACTTAACTCCCTTAGGACACGCGGGTGTACACCGTCAGGGCCTGGGGATTTGTCTATTTTAATCTTCCTAAGGCGGAGCTGCACTTCTTCCTGGGTTAGACAAGAAACATTTAAGTTGGAATTTACTTCCTCCCTTTGCTCATCAACAGGAAGCTCATCCTCCTCGGTAAATACAGTGGAGAAGAAATTGTTTAATAGGTTTGCTTTTTCTCATCGCCCTCTATAGTCTCTCCCTCTGTACTTTTTAAAGGGCCAACATTTTCTTTTTTAATCTTTTTACTATTTATATAGTTAAAAAATATTTTGGGGTTAGTTTTACTTTCTATTGCAATACGTCTTTCTGTCTCCAGCTTTGCTGCCTTTATCTTTATTTTACACACTTTATTTTCTTCCCTATATCTTCTTAGCGCCTCTTCACTGCCCTCCTGTTTTAGTAGCTGAAACGCTTTCTTTTTGTTTTTTATTGCCTCCTTTACATCTCTGTTGATCCACATTGGGTTTTTCCTGTTTCTAATTATTTTTTTACCATATGATATGTACCTCTCACAGTGGGCACCTAAGATTTTTTTAAAGATCTCCCATTTATTTTTTGTTCTGCTATTTTTAAACACCTTGTCCCAGTCAATATAGTTTAGTGCCTCTCTAAGCAGGGTAAAATTAGCCTTCCTCAAATTCAGTGTTTTTTGGGCTCCATGACAAAAAGCTCTATTGAAGGATAAAATGGAAGTTTATTATATATGGTCACTATTCCCTAGGTGCCCCTCAACCTGAACCTTTGTTACTCTGTCAGGTCTATTAGTCAATATTAAGTCTAGAAGGGCCTTTCCTCTAGTCTGTTCCTGCACCATTTGGGAAAGGTAATTATCTTTAGTTATAGACAAAAACCTGTTTCCTTTGTGAGAGCTACAGGTTTCAGATTCCCAGTTTATGTCTGGGTAGTTAAAGTCGCCCAGAATAACAACCTCATTCTGATTAGATGCTTCATCTATTTGCCTGAGGAGCATATTTTCTATGGGTTCTGTTATATTTGGAGGCCTATAGCAGGCTCCTATTACTGTTACTACCCCCATGTATATTTACCCATAATGATTCCACCTGTTCACTACCTGTACCTATATCTTCCCGCAGTGTTGGCTTCAGACAGGATTTTACATAGAGACAGACACCTCCCCCCTTCCGGTGTTTACGGTCACTTCTAAAAAGACTGTAACCCTGCAAGTTAACCGCCCAGTCGTAGCTCTCGTCCAGCCATGTCTCAGTTATCCCCACTATGTCATATTTTTCTTCTGCAATTAATACTTCTAGTTCATTTATTTTGTTGGTCAGACTCCTGGCATTGGTTAGCATGCAATTTAGAGATTTTCCAGTTTTTTTTTCCTTTCTCCCTATTCTTTTTAACTATTGTTACACCCCTTCCCTCCACTCCGCCCCTGATTTTTTACTAATTCCCAGCTCTCTATCTTCACTATCTTGTACGCTATATGTGTAGTTTCCCTCCCCCCCCGGCCCTAGTTTAAATATTCCTCCAGCTTCCTAGCCATTTTGTCCCCCAATACAGCTGCACCCTCCCCATTTAGGTGCAGCCCGTCCCTAGCATAGAGCCTGTAGCCAAGACAGAAGTCAGCCCAGTTCTCCAAAAACCCAAATCCCTCTTTCCTACACCAATTTTTGAGCCACTTATTCACCTCTCTAATCTCCCTCTGCCTCTCTGGTGTGGCCCGTGGAACAGGTAATATTTCTGAAAATATTACCCTGGAGGTCCTTGCCTTGAGCTTTTTGCCTAAGTCCCTGAAATAATTTTTAAGGACACTCCACCTACCTCTAACTTTGTCATTGGTGCCAATGTGGACCATGACAGCTGGATTCTCACCAGCCCCACCCAGCAATCTGTCAGCCCGATCCGCGATATGTCGAACCCGGGCCCCAGGTAAACAACATACTGTTCGACGATCCCGGTCTTTGTGGCAGATTGCCCTGTCTGTGCCCCTTATAATGGAGTCCCCAACTACTAGCACCTGTCTAGTCTGACCTGCACTCCTATTCCCAATCTTACTGGAGCAGACAGGGGTAGTGTCTTGCTGCAGCAATGCTATTTCTGAGCCGACATCCCCCTCATCCGCCAATCTTGCAAATTTGTTGGGGTGTGCCAGTTCAGGACTAGCCTCCCTAACACTCTTCTAAACTACTTCTACACACTCTTCCCGTTCTACCTTTTCTTACTGTTACCGAGCTAGCTTTTCTCATTGTTCCTGCACCTCCATGCTACCACTCTCCCCAGCATCTACACCTGTGAGTGATTGCTCAGTGAACAGTAAACTCGCTTCCAAGTTGGCAATGGATCTCAGTGTTGCCCATTTAGATCCAGGATACGGGCTTCTAAATGTGCAGTGTGCACACATCTTGCACAGCAGTATGCCCCCTCGAACTGTTGCTCAAGGATGGCATACATTGCACAGGTTGTGCACTGGACAGCATTGTCAAACATGGAACTCATGGGGATGTTACCAAGAAAAAAAAAAAAACCACAAAGAAATACAGATACAAATATGAAAAATCTGTATAATACTGCCCTTTCTAAAAGCCCCAAATCTAAAGTCCCCCCAATATTAAGTCCCACACTTAATCAAAAAGACACTTAAAACAAAACAGACACACTTGCACGCTCAAAATACTCACTTACACCACTTATCTTATAACCCTTTGATCCAGCAGCAGCAACTCTCCTCTTAGAAGGCAAAAAGGTAATCATATCAAAATGTTGAAGGAACACAATTTTTTATTGGATCCATAAATTGAATACTTTGAGCCCAAATGGATTAAATCCGGAATGTGATCATATTTTTTTATGAGTAACTATGTCATACAGGCTCGGACTGGCCCAGAGGGGAATAGGGGAAACCCCCGGTGGGTCCCTGAGCATGGTAGACCTAAAGTTGTTTTTTAGTTCTATATATATTCTTAGAAGAGGCAAAAAAAAGCATAGAAAGAGAGGCAAAAAGCAAGAGGCAGAATACAGGTGGCATAAACAGTTCTTTACAGTAGTTGTAGGGCTAGCCCCTAAAATAAACTCCACCGGGGGGGACCATAAAAACTCAACTGGTAGTCAATGCCACCTGTGGGCCCTAGGCACTCCAGTCCGAGACTGATGTCATATTAACCATTTTTCTCCTTACAGCATCGATGGTACATCGATAGTACAGGAATATGCATCTTCCCTTCTTGTATTTTCTTTTCACTTTTCCTCCTTGCATTAGTCATGATTTGTTTGTCAATTGAGAACTGGTTTTGTCTAACCATATTTTCTTCTTTCCTTTTACATTTTCATCATTGTTTTCATTTTTTTTTTTTTTTTCATTTTAACTTTTTTTAATTATTTTCATTTTTTTAATTTTTCTTTTTCACTCTTTTCTCATTCAGTTATTATGTTCTTTCTCCCCTTTTTGATTCTTCTCCTCCCCTTCTCTTTTTCTCACACTTTATGTAATTATTATTTCATTATTCTTCATTTTATTCCACTTTTTTCATTCTTTCCATTGTCCACATTTTCTCATTGTAAATATTTTCATTCCCCTAAGCTCATTTATTTTTATTCTTTATCTATATTTAATTTTTGTATATTTTACATCCTTCACCTTACCTTTTGCCTTACAGTTATATCTAACTTACCATATATTGTCTTTTCACACTCTTTTGACATTCAATATGCCACCTCATTATCACAAATACCACCACGTTACTCTTTTCAATAATCACACTTTTATCAGATTTTCCATTCATTTATTTCAGTTAATTTCAGATAACATGTAATACACTCATCTAGCCCATTCCTCTTAAAATATCAAGCCGGTCGATGCTGTCAGGCATTCTGTCAATACTAGACGACCATGGACAGTCACAATTGACACAGACCACAGCGCGTGCACAACGAGGATATGCGCACACACAGTTACTTGATAAGGACGGCAGGCAGTCAGGGCTCCTTCACCACTTGGCTACAGCTGCACATACAGGTTTCTCCCCATATGCTTGGCAAGTTATTTCATTTCCTAAACATGAGGGGTAACTAGGGACATAAAGGATGTGCTGTTTCTTTGCTTTGCTCTAATTACAAGAATAATTCAGATATTAACTTAAGTGAGATTCTGGGAAATTGCGGGTCATAAATCAGGCGTATTCTATCACTAAAATGACATTTCTGGGTCAGTTATACCACTTTGAAAGTGTTCTACCTGTTCCAACAGTAATGCGCCTAGAATTGCCTTAGCGAAGTTATAAATCTATAGTTTCGTACGGTTCTAGTGCGCCCCGATTCCCGGACGTCCCAGAAATCAGGCGCATTACAAAGTGTCACGGGCGCTGTGTAATGCGCCTGATACGGGCGTAAGGGAGGGTTTACACTAATGTGAACGGGCAGCGCCTGATGTTGGACTGAAAATATGCCAGACTTCTGGCACAGCCCCGTTCATACATGTCGCCCAGTGTATATATTTTGTATATAGCATGTAAATATGATTGAGTATGATTGAGTAAATATGATGATTATTGTTTTTCTTGATGAATATCATTCTTTATGTATCACGTATGTGGTTTTCTCAAATTATGCTATGTATCTATATATAGCAATGCGAACTACACTATGCTCATTTATCTGATACCTTATATTATGTTTTTTTCTCAGTGACATAGTTGATTAAAGGGGTTGTCTCACTACAAGGATTGCTTATTATGTTAAAGATCTTGCAAAAACAAGTCACTTAGCAATATATGTCCATTACCAGTATCCTACCTATCCTGAGATATCCCCTCTTGTATGGGCTACATCGGCTCTACAGACCTGTTTGATCTATCCTGATAGGCTGCCAGCACTGGGTGCTGTAGCTACAGACCTGGCTTCTACTGCAGCCTAGTGGAAGCCAGTAAACACACCGCTGAATTCAAAGTGAAACCAAGAAAACAGGACTGAGGCGAGATGAATCAATGTAGTGAGACAACCCCGTAAGGTCAATATGAGCAAAACGTCAATTGATTAGTATATCACCAGAAATGTTTTCCTGATTGGAACTTGAATACTGTACAAGTAAACAAAATTGCATCACAATTTTTGGAGTGCTGCTGTATCCACTTTTCTCTAGAGTGCCGTCCCTACATACGTATTGACACTACTCACAAAAAGTTAGGGATATTTGGCATTGACTGAAATTTTAGGATACATAAAATTTCTTGAAATTTTTATTTAACTGAGACCATCTAATAACTTTAGAATGCACATGTCCAACTGTTCAATGTTTCAGTACTTTGTGCACAACTTGCTGAGCTTAACAGCAAAATTCACAACAGGTGTTTGATCTCTGAGTCCCCCAATAAATTTAGGAGGTCAATTTGAATGGGGATTTAAATAACACCTTGCTGGAAGAGTCACAGAAAAGCAAAGAAGTGTATCATTATGTGAGTAATGTATATTGACTTCTTAATAAACTGTGTACACAAAAGATGATAATCATGATCTAAAACACTACTACTATCAAAAGAAAACAACATTAATAATAATTTAACAAATATCCTTATGAGATAAGCAGGAAGTTAATGAGACTACACCTTCTAATACATCCATAAAGAGTTTTCAGCAACTGTGTGGCACATATGGGAGACTGAACTTTGTTGACATCAGTACTTACCAGTTGATCATTAAACTTTGTTGCATAACCAAAAGGTACTGATACTGTCCCGTTAAATCTTAGTGAGCCAGCTTTTGGACCCTGGGGATGTGTGCGCATGCGGGGCAGTGGCAGCAGCAGGGACCGGAGCAGGACTGAGGACAAGCATCTCCTGGCTTAAAGACCTGAGTTACGGAGTTCAATGTATTTACAGTATGCTGTAAGTTCCCTCTCATGGAAGCTACAAGAAGAGAGAAATTTATCCTTTAAAGTACTTTCAGGTGACTTTTTAGAATAAGCTGATGTGTGTACATGAGTAATAGTGGTATTTCTGGTCATTATGTAACTAAAGATATAGGATTTATAACCATTTTTCCTCTGCTTGGTGTGTCTCAAATTATGCGTTTCTCTCCTCTTCCTCCTCCTTCTCCCCTAAACATTTGTCAGCAGTGAATAGAGAGTGAATGATTAGTGAAGAAGGCTGGAAAAAGGGGAGAAATAGCTCATAAGTGGAGAAACAGGCATTTTTCTCAAATAAGTTATTCTGCAATGTTTCTTATATTCTCTTGTACTATTGAGTTGTGCAAAGTTTTTTGAACATGTGCTGTCTGTTTAACACTATACCTTTACAGAAGTTCTGGAGCCTTGTGTCCAAAAAGAAGCTCTAACTGCTATAAAGTAAAATGTCTTCAAAGATGGGCCCTTATGTTATGGTACCCGACCAGAAGCTGTGTTTCCCTTTTAACACTAAACCTGTTTTATCCACAATAATACATAAATTGCTGATTTTTTTTCTGACAGATATACTAGAAAACATATTTTTCAAATCCTGTGAGTTCTAACAGAATATCACTGCTAGGTGCTTGCACATTAGTTTTCCTCCAGGATTTTCTTATTTATCACATTGGCCTATTCGAGCTTTCTTCTGTCTTCATATAAAGATTGATGTAGCAGGGAAGCACTGGCTTATTCAAACTGAGAGAGGTTAAGTCCTTGGGAATTGTATTGCAAAGGCTTTTATTCATTCACGATATGAACATTAATCCTCACATTCTACTCAATCAAGAAGTAACACAGAAACAGGCGCCAGCAACCAAGCAGCCATGTTTTATCATCAGCTGGAAAGAAAACTCATGTCCATCTGTAGCAAACTCAACAAATGTATCTATATTTATAGTAGTCTTATTCTGAAATATATTCCTGCAACCATATTATCCCATATGTAGATAGCTGAGTACAGTGTTCAGGTGCTGTTGTCTTGTAACCTTGTGTTAAATTATTTTGTACTGCAAATTACTAAATATAAGGATACAAACTATACATTTACTAGGAACTGGTGAAAAAGATCAATATGATTATGTTCAAAGGTCAATACCATTGCAGTTTTAAATGGGGCGAATATAAAATGAAGGACAAAACTCTCAAAAAAAGAAAACTCCATGCATATGTTACCCTTAGATTTAAAGCAAAGACCACAGCGCTAAAAGGCACCAATGCTAACCACTGACCTACTGTGGTGGCCGAAATTGTCAATTATCTGCTTGTTGGGTGTGACGATCACCTGTCAGAAGATGGTGCCACTTTTCTAATGCCAATTTAATGGCCAGCAATGCTCGATCCCCACTGGTATAATTCTGCAGGGGAGTGAGTTTTTGAGAAAAAAGGAGGTAATGGTCATGCCTTTAGGAGTCTTCTGTGTGAGAACAGCTCCCACAGAAGAGGCACCCACCTCTCACGTAGAGGTTTCACGTAGAGGTTTTTGACCTGTAAATATCCTAGAACAAGGCACACATGGTCACGATGAGACTTGAGATCAGAGGAAAAGATCAAGATGTTGTCTAGATAAACTACGACACAAGCATATAAGAGGTTTTGGAAGATTTCATTGACAAAATCCTGGAAGACGGCACTGTAGAGGCCAAAGGGCATCACTAGATACTCAAAATGGATGTTGAAGGTGGTCTTCCATTCATCGCCTTCCTAGATTCGGATCAAGTTGTAAACCCTATGCAAGTCGAGTTTAGTGAAGATTCTGGCTCCAAATAGAGAGTCAGAGAGCTCTGAGATCTGGGGTAATGGATACCAAATTTTTATATAGACTTTATTTAAGCCCCGATTATCGATGCAGGGACAAATAGATCCATCATTCTTTTCTACAAAGAAAAACCCAGCACCAGCAGGAGAAGACAACTTGTGGATAAAACCCTTTTACAAATTTTCCTTGCAATAGACTGACATGGCTTGGGTTTCGGGCACAGACCAGATGTATACTCCATCTTTTTTTTTTTGTAAACATAATTTTTATTAATTTTTACAATAACAAAAACATATAATATCTGTCCATTAGATGAGATACTACTTGATACACAAAGAAATAATATAAGGCATCGTTAGTACAAATAAGAAAGTACTAAGCAATGAAAGTACAAAATAGCACTAATGACATTCTTTGTTAACATAATAATAAGAATGAAGCAAAAGAAGTCTCCATCTTCACTAAAGAAAGAGAACAAAAAAATAATAAAAAAGTACCCCCCCCAAAAAAAAACAAAAAAACAAAACAAAAAAAACAACAACACAGAACAGTGGTGTCCATACGCAGTTATGTATAAGAGACATAATCACATACACCTATGTAATCAAGTAAGGTCTGGGATAACGAGTGAAAACAAATACTGTGGTGATACAATGCTGTGGGATCGTCACACGGCCCCCGTCCCCTAAAGCCTGAGGGAGAGGAATAGATAGAGGACAAATTCACCCCCAACTCTGACGCACAGTTACCCAGGGAGTATCCACGGCACGGTGTCAGGATATGGCTGAGGTAAAGCTCCCATGTTATGAGGTACAGACATCCAAAGCCCCCAGAGCGCCTGCTAGGTGAGAGGAGAGATACCAGGAGGTGTAAACAAAAGGCTGCATGATCTCCTTGATCTCCTGGGGGGTGTAAAAGTTAACAATAAACTCCTGCATTTCTGTAAAAATATTTGAGCATTGGTTTCCTAGTCCTGATGTCTATTATGGTCCATTTCCCAGATATGTTGTTACCACCTGGATCACGTTCCTCGCAATGTAGGTACGGTGGTTCCAACCATTTAGGCCAGAGGCTTCTTTTTCCGCCGCTAATAAAAAATATGTTTCATGAAGTGGGTGGTTCCTAAAAATTGTTTTGGTAAATTGATGGAACAGGAGCTAGTGTTGGCTCTAAAGTTAAATGACACCGAAACTTTAAGATTCATAGTTTCGTATGACTTTCTCCCAGAAACATCATGGTTTCCACACAGTCCATATACTATGGACAAATCTGTGCGGTACGGGGTGCCACACTAGGTGCAGGACGTCAAACAGTCTGGACGAGCTGGTATGTGGGGGAAATAAAACTGTAAATTGCGGAAATGGGCAATTCTAGAAGAAAGTGTCTCTCCCACTTCACATTTACTAAATAATTAATTGGATCTCAGCCATCCCGGGAGAAATTGTAGTATAGATCTCCTGTGTTAGAAGGTAGACACTTCTCCCACCTAGCAAAAATTCCTGCAAGGCCCTCGCTTCTGAACCCTTACGAAGACCAGCATATAGTGCTGATAGAGATGTCTGTTTGAAGAAGTAGGCCGATAACATTAATCAAAAGCATTTCAACTTAAAATGCACTGCTTCATATCCTTACTTCTAAAAAAAAACTCACATTTGGAGTAAGCCTAAAAAATGGCGATGGTCAAGGAATATTTTTGAGATAATATTCTGAAGATAGTAAAATCCGTGTGGTGTAAGGAGTAATAAGCTAGGTAAATAGTTAAAATCCCCCTTACACCTCCAGACTTAAATTGTGGGTTATCAAGGCCAGGTTTAAAATTATGGTGTCCATAGATAGGAAGGTTATCTACTGGTCCTGGGTAAGCATGATGAGAACGAGGGTTCTACAGGTCTTTCCAGCCTTCCGATCATGTCCCTCTCAGTGATTCTATGTTTCGCCACCTGTAGGAAGAGCAGACTTATTTGATATGAAAGAAGGGCCTGGAAGCTCCATGGGTGAACCTAAAGTGCCGCCTCAGTAGAGAGATTGGAATATCTGGAAGTACTGTTAAACCGCAATCCGATCCATTACGTAGGAGGCTGGCCTAGATTATACAACCTCAGATCCTGGCAAATACAGAGCCCCCCCCCCCCACCCATCCCCTGGAGATCAAGTTTTCGCTAGGCCTATCCTGGGGCGTTTTTATTCCATAGGAAAGAAGTGAAAGTGGAATAAAATGTTGGCGGGACACTCATTATGTCTCGCAATAAGGTGATTGTTTGTAATCGAAATATAGTGATTTATGGGAACGTCATCATCTTGAGAAGATGAGCCTTAGCAAAGCAGGGGAGGCGAAGATGCATCCATCGTTCTAGTATTCCTTACCAAATTTGAGGTAACAGAGGGTGGGTAATTGAGTTGATAAAGGACTCAGCGGGACTTACCGATATTTATTCCCGAGATACTTGATGAGAGCACCCGCCAGTGATATAAGGTAAATTGCAAAGCAGATGTGAGAAAGGTGAATTAGCAGGGGAGAGAGCCAACAATTGACTGACTAGAAACATTAGAACGATTGAAGCCGCGAGAAAAGGCCAAACTCCTGTAACAGATCTAAGCTATCAGAACCTTCCACCGAGGGGTCAGTAGGTTAACTCAGAAGATCATCAGCGAATAAAGGTATACCTTAATTATTGGATGAAAACCGATATAAAACCCAGGAGATCTGATTAGTGGCCAGAGCTCTGGAGAGCGGCTCTATGGCCAAATGTAACAGTATGGGGATAATGGTGCATCCACCTGCGAGTGCCTCTCCCCAAATGAAATGGCCTTAGAAAAGAATACCGCGGTATAGATTCTGAGCGCCGTGGATTGTATTATAGTGAAGAGATATAAGAACGTAAGGCTCCCTGGAATCCGAATCCATCCATCACTGCCCCCCAGCTATCTCCAGCCAGACCCTGTCAAAATGCTGTTTTTCTGCATCAATGGACAGGACAGCTGGAGAGGATAAGCCCGGATTACATTATTTGATCTGCATCATAACAGTAATGAGATTTACGAAAAAAATATTATAGACCGCCGCTCTGCCCTTTAAAAAAAAAAAAAAAAAAAAAAAAAAAAAAAAACACAAAACAAAAAAAAAAAAAAAAAAAAAAAATAAAAAAAAAAAAAAGAAAAAAAAAAACAAAGAAAAAAAAAAAAAAAAAAAAAAAAAAAAATAAAATATTGGGGTAAGGGAAAAAAAAAAAAGAAAAAAAAAAAAAAAAAAAAAAAAATGGGGGGAATAACGAATCCCGTCTTGTTGAATGGCTAAGTGAGACAGGGAAGAAGAGTGGCCAGCCTGTCCGCCCAACACCTTAAAATAATTTTTAAGTCAGACATTTATTTATGAAATTGGGCGTACGAGGAGGGGAGAGACCAATCTCCTTCCTGGCTTCGGTAAAACTTTTATAAACGCTGTGTTCATATGTTTAGCGGATGGAGTGTTAGTCAGAAATAGTTTAGAGACGTTGGATAGAAGGGAGTGACTTCAGGAATTAAACTTGTAGAATTCTCCTTAGAAGCCTATCAGGGGCCCGGGTCTTAATTATTACCAATTTTCTTAATTACCTCTGAGCGATTTCTTTCTTCATTTTGGAACGGTTGGTTAAGGTAGTCCCTAATCTGCCTCGAGAAAGGGAGTAAGACAGATGGCAAAGCCAGTTCTGAGGGGTCCCCTGTCATCGAGGTTTCTAGGTTATAAAAATGGGTCATGAGAACTCGCGTAGGACTTATTAATAGCAGTAGCAGAATATTGCATATTCCCCATGAGTCCTTCAATGCATAATATTGGAAACTAGAGTTAATCCCGTTAAAAAATTGGCTAAAAGCCGCCCCGCATTGTTCCCAAAACCGAATAGCATTACATAACATCCGGGAGTTCGTCCAGGACACCGGTCCTCTGTACTCAGCCAGCGCTCATACCTTTTTTAGTGTTAGACACATTTGGAGTTTGGCTTGCAGAGTTGTGTTGGAGAGAAAATCTGATGTAAGATGCCGAACATCTCACTCAACAGACTAATTTGATCCGACCAACCACCTTCCGACGGTGTTAGTGTAGGCAGTCAAGATGCCTCTAGATGACCGCTTAGCGTCTCCCATTTCGTGTGGGAAGGCTATAGAGGAAGTCTAATATATCATTTAAACCTGACATATATAAAGTTATACCGTATAAGCAATTTCAACCAGTGAGTAATCCAGGATTCATCCAAAAGAGAAAAAAAAAACTTGAGCAGAAGGAGGAAGTTAACAACAGGGGAGCTGCCCAATGAATAAGAACAGGGGCAGAGAATTCATGTTCCTGTAGGTCCTTGCACACCAAGCAACGTGAAGCGTTGTTCCGTCAGGTGAAACATCTCCCAGGAGAGGCGGTGAGGTCTCTGACCAGTCTCTGAGAAGCTTGCTCTTTGCCCTTTAAGGCCGCAGAATCGCGGGTTAGGATGCCTCCACCATCCTCCACTGCAGATTCAAGAAGGCGTCTCAGAGTCCCACCGAACTCATCAGGGGATGCGAATGCTGACATGGATCCATCTGATTGATAGGATTCGCAAGAGAGTACCGGATAGGGTGAGGGGAACTTAATTTGTGTTGGCTAGAGGGCCGTGCACAATGCTGCGAAAAGCACGACGTCGCTTGACACCGTCCACAGAGAAATCTTCCAAAGATAAGGATCTTATTTCCCATTATTTCCTTGGCGTGCTTTGAGATTTTTAAAGGCTCGGAGAGATGTGACTTTGTCATTTAAAGTTCCAAGTATTTGACATCACTGGCGTGGGGCATCTCTCAGTAGGGTGTCCTTGCCTTGGCTAGGAGTCACGGGATCGCAGGTCTGGGCGCGATTCTATGGGCTCTCTCCCTCTGCATTGGTTGGGGCACCCTAAGAGTTTCTGGCATGTAGGCACTCCACATAAAGGAATGTAGATCTCTTGCTGCCACCGGTTGGACTCTGAGGGATCCGGATCAGTCGCAGGTTTTTTGCGGCGAGACCGGTTTCACCAAGTCGTGGCATGTTATCTGAGGCCGCTTGGTTGTCAGAGCATCAGTTTGGGCCAATTGGTGTGAGTTGTGGAGTCCAGCTTGTTCTCCAGCACTGGAGGTCGCTGTTCGTGTCATCGGTTGCGCTGAGCCTGCTTGTTGATATCGTTCTGGATTTTGAGACAACATGGCCGTTAGACTGTAGCGAGATCGTCTCGCTGCCATGTCTCCAGGAATATCTGGAGCCATCTTCTGGGCCACCACAATGCTAATTTTTTATATCCACCATCGAGGAGTCTTCAATTGAGCCCTCATCGCAGCCATCATGTTATCAAGAGGCAGGTGTTTGCAGTATGGCGGGGGGTTGGAAGGAGAGAGTGGCGTTGGGCTCCAGTGATCTATGTACATTCTCAACATTACTTGTCTTGCTGTTTACTGCAGTATCGTGGTGAATGATCCAGATTTTGCGCCTTTTTGTGACCTTATTTCGCCTTTGCTTTTGCCCATGTGTTTAGAAGCAGGTCCCATCCGAGGAATGGAGAATAGAAGAGAATTCAAATCTATGAACTGCAGTTGCGGTAATGCACTTTGCTCTGCCACCACTATGATGTCGCCACAGCTTAAACAGATGTATCCTGTAGCTTGTTACTGTGATATGAAGACATGAACAGTTCATCGAGTCATCCCCGCTACAGAGGGGGAGAAGCAGAGTTTGGTGGAGTTCTACAGAGCCCAGCAGATGTTGAGCCCCAGGTGAGGCAGCAGTCCAGGTTTGTAGATAAATATGATGTATATAAATGAGGCCTCCTCCTCCTTATAGTGTATGAAGGACAAAGGGGCTGTCAGCAAGCAGAGCAGCTGTGACACACAGTCCGTGGGCAGTCGCAGGGGAGGGGGGGGGCAGAGAGGGAGCCGCCGCCTGAAGTCACTTCCCTGCTCTCAGCATGTGGGGGGTTGGAGGTTCGGTTATACACTAAGCGATGCTCCTTAAGTAGATAACGGCGGGCTGTCAGCCACTTGTAGAGGAAGAGGAGAGGATATCATCCACAGGATCTGCTGACAGATAGTGCTTTATCTCCCCTCTCCCATGGTACAGCCTCTTCAACAAACCTTGCATGTGTCGGGCTGGAAGTCTGTCTTCACCTGCAGCAGGTTCCCCTGGCTGTAAAGCTCTCTCCCACAGTAAGACAAACAGAGAGCCGCAATTCACTACTGTGACCACTCCTCTGTATGGTCCCCTTGTACAGTGCAAGTGAGATGTGCCGAAAAAGAACAAGGTATGATCTGGTAGGAGTCCCCGATGTAGATGGAGCTGCAGCCTGGCTATGTCCTCTACATCTGGGGCAGGAACAGAAGTATCCATATACCCTTCTTGAAGGAGGTATCCATGCCGAGGGCATAAGAATCTATTGGCAGTCATAAGGCCCTAATGAGGTGGAAGAGTCTATCTCTGCTTTTCTCATTAGAAGGGACGTCCATGAACACTTGAAAGACTGGAAATCAAAATAGACCCAGATCTAGGATTGAGGGAGGAGATGGAGAAATGGGTTGCACCAAACAAAGAGACATGAGACACCGGGAATGGCACTATTGTCCCAGTAAGTGACTTCGCCTGTTTGCCAGTCCAGTACGGGAGCATGAAGGTGCAATCACGGAAGGCCCAGAAGAGTTATAGAGATAGAATGCGGCATCATGAGGAACAAGATCATCTCTTGGAGTGCTCCAACCTGAAGTGACAGAGGTTCAGTACGATACTAGATGGTGCCCTTTAAGAGTTCTCTATTAATGCAAGACATTACCAGATACTTGACAAGAGGAATCACAGGAAGATGAAATCTGGTGATCAAAGATGAATTAGTAAAATTTCTGGCTGAACCAGAATCCAGGAAGGCAGAATCTTGAAATTTGGTCCCAGATGGGGAGCTGAGTATGCCCGGCATGGTCAAGTGAGGAGAGGATACATCTTTACCTAGGACTGCCTCTTTCACAAAGCCTAGGTGCTGAAGTTTTCCAAGACGAACCGGACAGTCTTTCAGGAAATGAGCTTGGCCTCCGCAATACAAGCAGAGATTCTGGAAATACCTGTGAGTGCATTCATCTTCAAACACATGAGCTTTCTTCCCTTGCATGGGCTCATCAAATGGGGTAAAGGCAGTGGAGGCCTCTGGAAGACGGCTGCTAGTTGAGGAAGTCAGCAAGGCTGGACAGATTCTTGCAGCTGATGGAGCTCAAGTGGCCTCTCAGCAAAACGGATGTCAATTCTTGTAGCAAGATGAATGAGGTCATCGAGAGAGGTTGGGAGGTCCCAGTCAGCAAATTCATCTTTAATTCTACCAGAAAGACCTTCCCAATAGGCCGCCACGAGAGCTTTGTTATTCCAAGCTCAGAGGACAGCATGTAAAACTGTATAGCATATTGTCCCACAGTAAAATTTATGTAGATGAACCAGTAATGGAGCTGCAGTGGAGGCATGTGCAGGTTCTTTGAAGACCTAGGAAAAATTGCAGGTTGAATGTCAATGGTTCCCTTCACTCCCAGAAGAGGATGGCCCAGGCCAGGGCTTTGCCAGACAGGAGACTAATTACAAAGATCACTTTGGCATGTTCATAGAGAAACTGGTGCGCATTCATTTCCAGATGAATGGTACACTGGTGAAAGAACCCCGGCAACTCCTGGGTTTCACAACTCAGTGTGGCAGCAGAAGCAGATGCAGAACAGGTCGTGGAGTAACAACTGGAGGCAGAGTCATCACAGGCTTGGAAGCAGGTGTAAACACTGGCAGCCTCTTGAACAAATATTCTTGGCGGACCACTGCAACCACAATATCCTGGAGATCAGGCAGGGGCACCATGGCAAAATACATGGCCAGTATATACTATCATGGGGACAGTTGTGAGTGGATTCTTTTGGTCACCATGAGAGATGACTTATTGAACTGTCAAGTTTGTAATTTAAGGAAAAAAACATCAAAAGTCTGTTTCATCATTATATTCTTATTAAGATCATCAGATAGTTTGTTAAACTGCTTTTACTGCTATCCATCCTTATCGAACTATCAGATATCTCTCACACAGCTTTCCTTGAGACAGATGCATTGCCTGTTAGAAGCAAGAAAGTCAAGGACTTCCTCCTAAAGAGGAGAGCGTTTGGGATTGTGTCATATCAGCTAATGCTTCATACGTACATGCAAATTATAACTTGTCTCTTAGCAACCACCAATTAACCAATCATGTAGTGATAAAATAGTCATGTGATTAAAAAGTTCTATTGAAATGTAATTTACTGTGATTAAACTTCAGATTACATGTCCGAAACGGAAGGTGTCGGTCATGTTTCTCGAGCTCTGGCTGCCGGCAGCAATAATAATAATATAATTCGGAGGAGGTATTTAATTGGATAAGGAGTGGAACAAAGATAGATTCCACACCTGATTTAAGCATCTTGACAGAACCACACCAGGGAATGGAGTCAAAGGAGCTTCCTGGTATTCACGAGAACCTGCCACAAGGCAGGCTGGACTTTGCTGTTGTAGACTCCCAGGTCACTACTCATGACATGGCCGCTCTTGGGCTCAGTGATAGTGCAGTGTTGTACAAGAGATTCAGGTTGAGACATGGTCAGTGGCTAGGCAGTATGGTCAGGGCAGGAGTCAGGCAATACGTGGTCAGGTCACTCACGGTTATGTCTGGGCGGGCGACAGACAGAGAATAATCGAGGTGCACTGGTTCTTTAAAATTCTGACAGTTAATGCACGCGTAAGCATGCCCTAGGGACTGAGTATGCATGCAATGGTCGGAGACAGAGCAGAAGCGGGGAGAGATGGGTAACGGCGGCCCCAGGGAAAAGAGACATGAGTATGTCCATAGGGACCATACGTGCATCGTCATAGGCCGCCACGTGGTTAGCACTGATACTTTGCAAGCTGGGGTCACGAGTTTAAATCTGACCCACATCTGCATGGAATTTATAGGTTAGCGTGGAATTTAGATTAGGAAGCGGCAACATGCAGGTATGAGACCTACAAACCATTAGTTCCTCCACTGAAATGTAAATATATTTAAAATGCTCATGGGAAATGAGGTAGGACTCCACGACAGCACTTATTGGATGTAGTGTTCTTCAAGTAACAATTTCAGTGGAAATTCTAATGGTGTATAAGTCTCCACACACCTAAATGGTGCCTCTCCCTAATGAGGAACATTAGTGTATGTTCACACGGCTTATTTTGGCACATATTTCACCACGTATTGCGCGTTATATGCGGCGAAATGCGCTTCGCAATTACGGTAATCCATAGCTCTGGAGAATTGACATGTCGATTGTTCGCGGCGAATGCGCCCCCCCTCCCTCCATGATCAGCGCGTCGCTCCAAAACACCCGGCGTATTGCGCCGCATACCATACGTGCCGCAATACGCCATGTGAACATACCCTTGCCCTTTCAATGCTAATCTCTGTACCAAAATGGTGAATATAACTAATACTGGACAGGGCAGTACCTGGTTGATTTAATGACATGAAGAGGGTTTTGGAGGAAAACATTAAGGCCGTGTTCACACGGCTTTTTCCCGACGGATTTGTGCGCCGTATTGAGCGCACAAATCCGCCGTGAATAAGGGGGGGCGGGGCGGGGCCGGAGCCGGCGGGGGCGCCGCCCCGGCCCCATAGCCCAATGCATTGTTTACGGCGCGTCCGCACCGTAAATAATGTGCATTTCATTTTTCCCTCCCCCCGCGGCGGATTTGCCGAGCGGGGAGGAGCGACGGAATCCACTGTTCTCTATGAGAGCAGTGGATTACCGTAATTTACTTTCCCACGGGGGTTTGGGCCGTATTGAAGCGCAAATCCGGCGCGGAATACGGCGCCAATCCGTCGGCAAATAAGCCGTGTGAACGGGGCCTAAGGAGCAGACTATCATTTGGCTTAAGCAATAATATAGACTTTGCCAAATGCACATTCAGCAGCAGTATTGATGAGACAAGCAGTCACTATGGATATAGCATGCCTTACAACATTTGAGATGGTCCCAAACACAACATGTCAGTTTTATCTGAAGTGTTCCTTTAATCTTCTTCTGTTCCACTTTTCCTTTCATTTAGATTTTTTAAACATATTTTCCTGTCAGTAAAGCACATGTAAAAAATATTCTGTGAAAGAAATTCAAATTTATACATTAATTTTCCATCTTTGAAATGTAGAATTAACGTTTTAGCCTCAAGAATAAAACACCAAACTGCTAATGACAGATCCAGTATTTTTATTTAGTCAATATTTACCTTTGAGTGCATAATGGTACAGTAAATGATATATAGGTCTGATTAGCTTATTGACATTTAGCACCCCCACAAACCAGCTTACTCACTTATGTACTCACACTGTTCGTAATTACAGATATACATAGATATATATTCATTTGTTAATTTATGCTTTTTTTGCTTAATATTTGATCACAATAAACTTATAACACATACTGTACCAACCACACGTAGCCATTGAACCGATGGTTTCCATGTACTTACATACGACTTTTTCTTAAAGTGCACAGAACAATAATGAAAAAAAAATTCTTACTTGGGATATTTACCAAACTATTCCCGCTGTGCCTCTTAGAAAGTGTTATATTCTGATCAATAATCCACTACCATTCCTGACCTTGTGTCTTTCATTAATGGAACTGTAATTGCGGAAACATCAATACTTGTCCATGTTCTAGTTAAATATGTGAAATCAATAAATATAATGTAGTCAGGTGCAGGGAATGGCGTGCAATATGTTCACTGTGCAGTTTCCCATATGTGTTCTGCTTGGTTTGCATTTCATCTCATGTTGGAATTAGTACAGATCTGAAAACAAATTACTAGAAATTGTGATACATTACATTGTGGTGTCCAACTCGTGGTTCTCTTGCAAAACTAAAGCTCCTAGCATCCCTTAGCTTCTGCAGGCTATAGCCATCATCTATGTAATCTTGACCTCTGGAATTGGTTGACAATTTTTAGTAGTTATCACATTATCATATCATGTTATATTATTTAATTATGATGTATAACATGCCGCCATAACTGGTTTTAAAAAAAAGTCCAGGTTTTGGGGAAATTTTTTGTGGGACAAGGATATGTATGACCAAAGGGAATACTGGAGACTGCCCTACAGATAACAAAATAATGTTTTCAGAAAATACATCTAGATTGCAAATAGATGTATTAGATACTAATTAAAATAAAATACAGAGCCTAATACATAGGGTTTTCCCCGGTTCACCGTTTTTCTTGTACCAGTGGGAATAGAATTGCCCCATAGCAAAATAAAAAGGGCCCCTACCACCAAACTAAAATGGAACACAGATAACAAAGGGAGAAATAAAACGCCATATCAGAGAACCTAAATTATCTTACATAAGTGAGTACACCCCCCTGACATTTTTTAAATATTGTATTATGGTTTTTTAGGGGAAAAACACGAAAATATGACACTTTGATACAATGTAAATATCATTTTCAGCTGTAAACAGTAAAAATTTTGGGTTGCCTAAAAATAACTCAACACAGCCATCAATTCTAACCTCTGGCAACAAAAGTAGAACCCCTTTAAGGAAAATAGAAAAAATTGGCCCAAAAATGTCAATATTTTGTGTGGCCACCATTTTTTCCCAGGCATTGCCTTAACTCTCTTGGGCATGGTTCACTAGAGTTCCCCTTTTGCAGCCACTGGCATCCCTTCACCTTATGATGAATCAGGAGTGTCTATAGCCTTGCACTCCTCCACCTTGGGTTTGTGATGCCCCACAGATGCTAAATAGGGTTTAGTCGGGAGACGCTTCCCAATCGAGCACCTTTACCCTCATTTTCTTTAGCAAGGCACTGGTCGTCTTGGAGTTGTGTTTGGGGTCAGTGAAATGTGCTTTCGTCCAGGTCTCTGTATATTAATAAGTAAGGTCACCCGCAGGTATGTGCCACCGGGGGCCTGGTCCGGGGGGGAAGTCCAATTTTGAAGCTTCCTTTGTTGCTGAACATTAGTTGTATGGCTGATCTGCAGTTATTATGGGCTGGCTTTCGCGGAACCAATATAGTGTTCGGTGGGAGGCCAAGCCTATGACAGGCGGGTGTGGTTGGCTACATGGAGTGAGGAGCAACGTTTGAGCCAAGGAAGAGGCTCTTACCTCCAGGCTTGAGGAAAGTCTGTAATGTATACGGAGCCTTTGAAATACAGTTGCTGGCCGATAGGTCCAAATATGATCGTATTGTACAGGGGAGAGGGGGCCCATAACCCCATTTTCTTAGAGAGCTAGGGATTCCGTAATTTGGGGGGCTTTTCCCGCTTTTTAAAGCACGTACTGCGCGAAATACCTCCAAAATAAACCTTTTGTAACATCCCCAAACCCGGTCTCTCAACCATGTTCCATTTTTAATACTGGTACCTTGTTATGTGGGCAGTGGGCATTGGGCACCGGCCTTAACTGCTACCTTTCCCAAACCCCTTTTGCCACTCCCCTTTTTATACTTTTAAAGGGGCCATACATGGTTAAAAAGTTTTAAACCTTCCTTTGGGTTTATTGCCTAGTGCTGGTCATCAATCACTTGCCTAAAGCACAGAAATTCAAGGAAGCAGATCCTCTCTAATGACAGCAGAGTCTATTTTCTTTTTCTCACGACGTTGACATTATCTCATGAAGAAGCACTGGAGACAGCATATCGGGAAGCAGCAAGAAATGATGGAGCTACATGGCTAATGCACTATAGATCTCTCCAGCTTCAATTCTACCTTTGCCTCTGAATGTCAGGGAATGGTGCATTTACTAGGTTTACCCTACAGACCTAGTAGTAGAATACAGACTGACCCAGGACCTCATGGACTTCACATGTGTTTTTTAACAGGGGGTCATCTACTTTGTACCATCTTTCTAGAAGGGGGCCTCAAGAAACACTAATCCCCCGGGTTTCCCCAGCGATCGCGCTATTTTATGGAACTGACAAAACAATCAAGACAGTACCTGCAGGAAATATTCAATGCAATGTATCCCCTTTTAAAAACATTTTTTCCAATCAATAAAAAACAACATATAGAAATCCCCCCTTTAAAAACAACTTTTCCATCTTGTCATAATTTCGATCAATAAATATGAAATATAAAATATATTGCTGTGCCACTATTTCTAGGAGGTCATCATATAATGTCAGGTGTCAACAGCATTTGTATAGAAAGTTTCCCATTACATTATGTGATTGTGATACATTTCCTCCATTACCAGGCAGTGCAGTGTAAGTCTAAGGCTAATGGCTTCTCCTATGTAGGAAATAAAACTTCTGACCTTGGAAAACAAGTGTCCATTGTCTGCGATGCATGGATACATAAGATGTGATGCCCTTATGATATATTATAATACTGACTGGGATGTGACCATTATCTCTGCCTCCCCCATATACCTTTTGCCTCACCTAGTAGCTCACTGGAAGATGGCCTCACAGAATGGAAAAATGGCCATTCTTGCACATCCTCCCCTATTCATGTCTATGAGAGTTCTGAATATACCCAAACACACTCCCTCGGCTACATTCAGAACTCCCATGTAAATGAACAGGGAAACTGTGTAAGTATGGCTGTCTCCCTGTTCTCTAAAACAATCTCATAGCGAGCTACGAGCTGACCTCAGAAGGGACTTTGTAAAGTAGCAAAACCCACTTAAATGAGTCTTCCCATGTCAGAAGTTTATGTTATGCCCACAGGATATGCCACAGGTGTTTGATAGATGATAGTTTCGAGGTGGGACCCAAACCTATGTTGGGAAAAGGTGTCCTTCAACCCTGGTCCCACTTTCTCCTATTTTCTCTGTTGCCACCTGCTGAGTTATTCACTATATAAGCTGTGAGTTTTGGAAGAAGCATGACAATGGGTTACAAGTAGTAGGAAAGAAGGACACTCGTAAACCTTTAAATTTGGAGTTCCCTGGCGCTTTTTAGGGGGCAAAAAACTATTCAAAGAAAAGCCAACTTAAGCATCAAGCTGGTTTATTAAAGTAAATATAAAACGGGGAAGCTACGCATTTCGCAGGGGCTCTACTGTCCCTGAGGAACTTCGTTGGTGGAGCCCGGGATATTTGAAAATGGGTTACAAGTAGTTACCACTTTTCATGCCCATAAAACTGCTGCTCTGACAAATAATGTAGAATTATTACCACCTATGTTACCCCCTATAGGCAAGAGACAAAGGCTATGTGGATATGTCTCTTTAGAAGGATTGTCAGCAGTAAATAACTTTTACTTTAAGGGCTCATTGATGATAAGTTGATCATAAAGTGTCCTTCTGGTACTGACTAGCTGTAACCTATGGTTAAACCTGGCAATCAGTGTTAAATTAAACCTGCAGTGCCACTACAGGGTAAATTAAGCATAACACAGTGCTCATTGAAATGAATGGCTTCTCTATGTAATACAGGACAAGATGCGTCTTCCAGAGGTACAAACACTCTTTATAGCCACTCTTTGCTTGCTAAGGTACATGAGCTTTGGACCCTCCTCTATTTCTTAATATGGTGTATGAAATGGGTAGTAGAAGAGTTTCTAAAAAACATTAAGGGTTAACTATTAATGTCTGGGTGATCGACATCTAAGTCTGCATGGACATGCTGGAACATCTGTCAGCTACACAGTAAGGGCCTGTCCTGATTTTTCAGACGGTCTTCGGTTTTGAAAACCGTTTACAAACCAGGTGAAAACTTTAAAAACGGGCCTCTATGGAAAACCCACGCAGCGGTCCCCACTGCACGGGTTTTCCGCCCGTCGGTTTTTCAGATCTCCGGCGGTCCGAAAAAAAAACATAGAACATGTTCATTCTTCCCACTGGTTTTCGGACGGAAGATGAATATGTCTAACCGCAGAGAAAAGCCATCCCCCGGCGGCCGTGTGCACGACCCGACAACAGTGCAAATACCGTTCACTCTGTGCCGTGTGAACGGCCCCTAATTGTGCTGCTGCGTGAGTGGAAAACTGGCTATCAGCGTTAGCTGGCTCTCCACTGAGAAGGTTTCCATGCCCTCCCATGCCCTCCCACCCTGCCTACCTATATGAGCCTCTATGCCCTACCTTCCTACCTATATGGCCCCTTTAGCTAACTAAACCTTGCTTACCTACCTACATGGGCCCCTATAGCCTACCTAACCCTCCCTACCTACCTATATGGCCCCTTTAGCTAACTAAACCTTGCTTACCTACCTACATGAGCCCCTATACCCTACCTAAAGTCTGCCTGCCTACCTATATGGCCCCATAGCCTACCAAAACCCTGCTTGTCTATATGGGGCTCCTATACCCTACCTAAACCCTGCCTACCTACCTATATGGCCTCTATAACTACCTTAACACTGCCTGCATATATGGAGCCTTATAGCCTGCCTAAACCCTGACTTCCTATATAGGGCCCTATAGCCTACCTAAACCTTGCCTGCCTACATAGGCTCCTATAGCTACCTAAACCTTGTTTGCCTACCTATATGGTCCCTTGTAGCCTACCTAAACCCTGCCTGCCTATTTGGGGCCTCCTATAACCTATTTACCTACCTACATACCTACCCATGTGGGCCCCACCTAGCAACAGCCTAGTAACAGCCTAGCAACAACCTACTTAGCTATCTGTGACCTACCTATGGTCTACTTACCTACCTGTGGGCTGCCTACCTAACTGGGGCCTAATTACTGCCAACCTAGGGCCAATCTACCTTCCCAGCTGTAGCCTACCTACCTGGGACCTATCTACCTGCCTGTGGCCTAACTACTGCCTACCTACATAGGACCAATCTACCTACCTACATGTGGCCTACCTGAGTCCTATGTACGGCCTACCTACCTGAGGCCTATGTACTGCCTAACAACTTGAGGCCTATGTACTGCCTATCTACCTGCGACCTAACTACTGCTTACCTACCTCCCTGGAGCCTACATACCTACTTAGGGCCTACCAATCTATCTAATGGGGGTCTACCTACTTTGTAATATGATTCTGAGGGCTGCAGGCCATATCTGTAACACAATCTCCAGGGGGTATATACTCTTTTCCTCCCCTCTAGGAGACTGGGTCTCTAAGCTATGGCCTGTACTCACTCTCCCACTTCTGGGAAGTTTGTACGGAGGTGGGGTACAGTGAGGGAGGTGCTGGAAAAGTGAGGATTCTAAGAAATTTGTGTCCAAATTTGCAGGTGTAAGTGGTGGCTGGGAGAAGTCATCATGGCCGACTGGACCGGATGGCGAAGGAAAGGGAAAATCAATGAAGAAACGTCAAAATCAGAGAAACGTCACCTGTGAGTCACGAGATGTAACTGCACTGTAATCACTTGTATGTCTGCAGAGTCTGCGTACACTGGTATCTACCACTATATGGAGGTAATATACAGTCTGCAGAGCCTGTGGACACTGGTATCTACCACTACATGGTCACTGTATGGAGGTAATATACAATCTGCAGAGTCTGTGTACACTGGTATCTACCACTATATGGTCACTGTATGGAGGTAATATACAATCAGCAGAGTCTGTGTATATGTTCTATACACTATAATGGTCTCTGTATGGACTCAGGTAATTATACAATCAGCAGAGTCTGTGTATACTCGTATATACCACTATATGGTCACTGTATGGGGGTAATATTGGTCTTTGCATATACTGATCTTTAGTAGTATAGGAGTATTATTCAGTCACTATGTGGTGGTAATTTGTGGTCATGTTTCTGGAACTATAATCAGGTTCCTAGGTAGTGCGTTATTGGTAATGTTGTTCGTTGTTAGAGGGATGTGTTTGGTAGCAGTATGATAGTGATATGTATGGTGAGGTATTCGCATGACATCCAAAAGTTTGCGATGGGGCCCAGGCTTCTCTAGTTACGCTCCTTGCCCAACGTATAACGGAAAAAAAATAAGCAGACTAACCAAGCGTAAAAAGTGTTATTGCGTTCAAACCTGTGAGATAATGATCCCGCTACCTGCTGAAAGAAAACATTGCTGTCTACACAAAAACAAAGAAAATAATGATCTTGTATGTTGTTTTTTAACAAATGTGTGATAGAATTAATGTTCACTTAATGTTTCTTTACCATTTATGAAAACCCATTTTCAAATAACCTGTCAAGCAATTCTGAGTTTACAAAGGTGGTCTCCTACTTCAGGACTCCCATGTAGAGCATAAAACAACTGCAATGAATGTCTTTCGCTCTGGAGCAGGCTCGGACTGGGCCGCCGGGGAATCCCCCGGTGGGGCCCCCCCGAGCCGCTGGGGGCCCCGGAGGCAGTGCCGTCGCTCCCCGGTGTTCCGTCCGTGCATCCTCGTAGTGAGCCGGGCCCGGGGACTGCGTCCCGAGCGCCCAGACGACTGGCCGGTAGCCGAGGACTAATGTCACCGCCTTCCCGGGGCCCTTGCGCGGTGTCAGCGGTGCACAGACACCAACTAGCGCCTGCGGCTCCGCTGCTCCCCTGGCAGGCTGGAAGTACGGCTAGGTCTGCTGACGTAGGCGGCGCGGTGACGTCAATTCACATGCGCCGCCTATGCAGGGCGTGGACCACGGCGGACAGCTATGATACGGAGCCGGCCTGGGCACATCGGAGCGGCCGGTGAAGCCAGGATAGCCCGAGCCAGGTATGTGCTGTTTTTTTTTTGATTTTTTTTTTTGTTTTTTTAACTACAGGGGGGGTACCTGGCTACAAGGGGGGGCTCTGAATACTAGGGGGTCCCTGACTACGGGGGTCCATGCTAAAGGGGGTCCCTGGCTACAAAGGGGGTGTCCCTGGCTACAAAGGGGGGCCCTGGCTTCAAAGGGGGTGGGGCCCTGGCTACAAGGGGGGGCCTCTGACTTCAAGGGGGTCCTTGGATACAAGGGGTCCCTGAATAAAGGGGGTCCCCTGGCTTAAAAGGGTGGGGATCTGACTACAGGGGGGGTCCATGGCTACAAGGGGGAGGGGCTCTTACTCTGAACTACAGGGTTTCTGGTAAGGTCCCAGGCTACAAGGCGGGGGGGGTCTGCCTTCAAGGGGGTACCTGGATACAAGGGTGGCCTGGCTTACAAGGAGGTCCCTGGCTACAAACGGGCGGGGACCCTGACTTTATAGGGGGTCCTTGATACTACAGGGGGTCCCTGGCTGACATGGGCCGGGGCTCTCTGACCTACAGGGGGTCATTGGCTACAAGGTGGTGGGGGTCCTGGCTACAAGGGGGTCCCTGGCTACAAGGCGGGGCCTGGCAACAAGGGGTCCCTGGCTTACAATGAGGGGGCCTTCTGGTATACAGGGGAGGTCCACTGGCTACAAGGGGAAGTCCATGGTACACAGGGGGTGGGTTACTGGCTGCCACAAAAGGCGGCCTGGCTGCAAATGGGGCCACATGACTACAAGGAGGGAGTTGCCCTGGCTACCTCTGGCCGGTCACCCTCTTGGTACCTAAAAAGGGGCCCTGGTATATAGAGGGATGTCAATGATACAATAAGGGGCCCTGGCTACCTACAGGGGGCCCTCAACTACATAAGGGGGGTCCCTGGTACTACCTAAGGGGGGTCCCTGGCTACCTAAGGGGAGTGTCAGAGGTTCCCTGGCTTAAATGGGGGGGGGCTAGGCCTGCTACAAACGAGGGCCCTGGCTACAAAGGGTGAGACCCTGATCTACAAAGGGGTTGGCCCTGGCTACAAACGGGTGGCTCTCCTGGCTACCTAAAAGGGCGGCCCTGGAATTCAAGGTATTTTGCCCCTGACTACAAAGGGGGCCCCTGGCTACCTAAAGGGGGACCTGAATTCAAGGGTGGGTACCTGGCTATCATTTTTGGGGGCAATGACTGACCTACAGGGAGGCCCTGATACAAGGGGGGCCTGGACTACTAAAGGGACGCCTTGACTAACCTACAAGGGGGGCCTACTACAAAGGGTGGCCCTGGCCACCTCAATACTAAAGGGCGGGCCTGACTTCATACACTGTAGCTAAATGGGGGTGGTGGGGGCATGATCCCTGATCTCTAACTAAGGGGACCCCTATAAACTACCTCGTTTTACTACCTAAAGGAGACCTAACTGTGCAAAACTACCTAATGGAAGGCTATATTAACTGCCTGGTATTCTACTTCATGGAAGACCTAACTGCTGTATACTACTTTCTTGCAGCCTATATAAAGGGGGACCCTAACTACTACAGCCTTATCTCTAATGGTGAGAGATAAACAACCTACCTACAGGGAATGTGGGCCTACCTTGCCTATTTGCCTACTACCTAGGGTCTTGTCGTATCCTAACCTGGTAATATAATGTCGAGGGCAGCAGCCCATAGTTGTAGTCTATTAATATCCACGGGTGGGAAAGTACCTCTCTCCACCCTCCAACCCCTCAGGATTATATGCATCTATAGTTTTGCTAGTACATCGCATCTCCCACCCCCTTCTGGGAACTTTGTACGAGGTGGGGTAAGAGATAATGAGGTGTTGGTTAATTGAGGCGATTCTAAGATATGTGTCGTGTAATTTCTGCTAACGGATGAGTTGTCATATAAGGCCGGGACATCCTCAATCATGTCGGTGTGGAAACGGATGAAGAATGAGAAGGGATAAGTAACGCATCTTATGAAAGAGATATTATCGAGAACCGGACTCCTCAGATAGGTTGTCTTCCGTCGGTAAGTGTGGGGGTACTGATTTTCAGGGGTTATGATTTCTTATATATTGGTTCAACGCATGTATTCACTGTAATGTGATGTGTCCTAGAGCCTCGGTGTCTGACACCACTCTATGTAGTCTCTATCATGGCTTGTTTGTTGCTTGTTAGGTTATACCTGAGCTGGATGTCTGACATCATATGTTGGTCTATATATGGCAGTGTTGTAAGTTATACCTGAGTCGGTGTTGGACCTATATATGGCGGTGGTGTTGTAGGTTATATCGGCTCTCCAGTATTAATGCCAGCGTAGCATGATGTCCCTGACTTGAACCCTGTGATAGGGTTAGACTTTTACTTTCTTGCTGGGTTCTTTTTGTAGGTTTGGTGTGGGTGGTGAGTGACCATGGGAAACGTTGTTTTTTCTTGCGAGGGGGGATTAATTTTGGATGTGGGTGTGGTGGCGGGTTTTGGTATGTGGGTGGGTGGTGGGGATATTGGGTTGTTGGGTTTGGTGGGGGATTATTGTATGTGGGGTTGATGAGGAATATTGTTTGTGGGTGGTGTGGTGGAGGGATTTGGGTATGTGGAGTGGCTGGGGGTATTGTATTATGGGGATGTTTCCGAGGGGAGGGGATATAGTATGTGGGTGGAGTGGGGATTATTTGTTTTGTGGGTGGTGGGGGTTTTTGTATGTGGGTGGTGGGGGTATATTGTATGTGGGTTTTGAGGAGGGATATTGTATCGTGGTTGGCTGGGGGGATATTGTAGGTAGGGGCGCGTAATGGGGGATATTGTACGTGGCGACGTGGAGGAGGGGGATATTGTTCCGTGGGCGTATGTTGGGGGATATTGTAGTGGGCTGGTGGGGCCGATAATTGTTCGTGGGTGCCTTGTGGGTGGATATTGTATTGTGGATGGAGGGGGCCATATCTTGTTATGTGTGGTGTGAGGGGGATATACTGTACTAAATGCAAGGCGTGGGTTGGTGATTCCTGAGTTTGGGGATATTGTTTTGCGGGTGTTGATTGCGGGGATATTGGATGTGGTTGTTCGGGGAGGGCGATATTGTCTTGTAGGGTGGTAGGGGGGATATTGGATGTTGGGGGTGATGGGGGATATTGTATGTGGTAGTGGGGATCGGGGAGATTTGTTTGTTGTGGTGTGTGGGGGATATTGTATGTTGGTTGGAAGGGGAAATATTGTATGTGGGTTTGGGTGGGGGATATTGTAAGTGGGTGGAGGTGGTATTTTATGATCGGCTCGTGTCTCGTAAGGGGGATATTGTTATGGTTGGGGGAGGAGGTAGGATATTGTATAGTGGGTGGAGGGGGATATTTTGTTTGTGGCGTGGAGGTTAGGATATTGTATGTGGGTCTAGTGTGAGTAGTGAGGATACTTGTTATGTGGGTGTGTGAGGGGGTTATTGTAAAGTGGGTTGGAGCGTGGGGTGGGGTTCTATTATATGCCGGGTGAAACTGAGGGGGTTGTTGTTTGTTGGTGGGTGGGTTTTGTGTATGTTGGTGGTGGTGGATATTGTAATGTTGGGTGTGTAGGGGGATGATTGTATGTGGGTGCGTACTGGGGGGTTATTGTATGGTGAGGTGGGTTGTGGCGTGATATGGTATGGAGCTACTTAAGCCCTAACACAAAGCATGTCTATGATATGTTATTTTAGGACTGACAAATGTGGAATACATTGTACTACACAATACAGTTCTGTTTGCACATGTATTATGTGGTAAAATCGGGAAGGTTTTATCTTTCCTCGATATACGATACTTTAGACGGCCGGTAATTATTTTTCATGTACCCCCCCCGTAGGGTGGGCCCCCCAAGATCAACTCCCCTGTGGGCCCCAGACCCCCCAGTCCGACACTGCTCTGGAGGACTCTATATTTCATGGACTAATTGTAGTGAGAACTGCAAAATTCTTCATTTCTCCTGAATGGGTGATGCAGAAAAATAAAATTAAAATTTCAGTAGCCATATTCACCATTAATGGAATACCATGTGATAAACCTATAGTTTATTTTAACAAGAAGGAGTTATCCAAAGCAAACAACTCCTTTGCATCCGTCTATTAAACCCCATCTATATACTTTTGTGAGCAGGCAGATAAAAGTAGCACATACTGTATAATTTAAATTTGGGCATATTTTTATACTGACCTATAAATACAAATATGATGTGGATGAAAAGACATTCATGTAACATGCGAGTGTTCAGTACTGGCCTTGGCACCTGAAACTTCACAAAACAAAGTCCTCTTCCCATCTTCGTCCTTGTGATTACGCAGGTCCTTAAAAAATGAGTTCCTTCAACCACTTTGTCTGCAGATCCTTCACTGTAATAAGATAAAGTATTCAAGTAACAGACGCCTAATATGTGAAAACTATATCGCCTCACTGTGCCAACAAATACACGAGTAGTTACCTTTTTGCCATACATCTTGGATGCATGTTTTAGAACTGTATGAAATAGTGTAGTAGATTGTGGTATTCAATACACGGCATTGTGTTAAAGGCATCCTTTTTTTTTTCTTTAATGGGATGCGACAGTGTGCAACATATGTCACGGTATAGCACATTGGCTACAACATCCATCTAGAAGCAACATGGCAGATGTGGTGCCATGCTGACATCTGTAATTACCGAGAACTGCATATTCTAAGTAATATAGATTGTGAGGTTAGCAACAAGCGTGTACATACGCTCACCCAGCTTCTACATGCCACCTCTATTCTGATACAGCAATTTTAGGAAGAGGAAGCTGTGGGGTTAATGGAGGCCAATGGGTGTGGTATTTAAGGAAAATAGTGGGAATGGAGACTAAGGGTGACATGTATGATTTTGGCGCTTAAGATGCGCTAATTTTTTTCTAGTTGTGCATTCAAATAGATATAGAATGCGCCTGATTTATGAACCCGCAGTAGAGTGCATTCTAGCGTTAAGATTACAATTCTGGCTCAGATATACCACTTTGAAAGTGGTTTACCTGTTCCAGCAGTAATGCGCCAGGAATCGCCATAACGAAGCTATAAATCTAGAGCTGCGTATGGTTCTAGTGCGTCCCGCCTCCCACACACCCCCTGAAATCAGGTACATTACAAAGTGATGCGGGCGCTCTGTAATGCGCCTGAGATTGGCGTACGGGCAATTTTAAATTATAGCGAACGGGGCTGCGCAAGATGTCGGGCTGAAAAAATGACAGACTTCTGGCACAGTCCTGTTCATACATGTTGCCTTAAATAACTTTAAATATTTGATTAGA
Source organism: Phyllomedusa bahiana (assembly GCA_025379985.1). NCBI lineage: Eukaryota > Metazoa > Chordata > Amphibia > Anura > Hylidae > Phyllomedusa > Phyllomedusa bahiana. The sequence continues at coordinate 82,247 of JAODAL010014074.1, forward strand.
GGGGTTTTCTGGGACAGTAATATTGGTGGCCTATCCTTAGCACCGCGCCACCTTTATCATTTGCCTGGGTACAGCACCATAGCCACACCTGGCACTAGGCAGTAAACATGCAGAGCTGCCGGCCAACAGCTGGTCGTCGGTTGTGTTCTACTGGGAGAATATGGCGTTGGTCGCCTCGTTGCGGTTTTCCAGGTTTACGTGGAAATATGGGGTAGTTGGTGCGTGTGTCCTAAGACTGATTATAAGCACAAATAACTTTATGGTGCTTGCTTAGTTAACAATGTAGGGAACATGGTGCCTGCCAGAGCTCCATGTCCCTTGTGTCAGCTGGTCATTGTTTGTCAAGTGCCAGTACCAATTTGGTCATAAATATCAAAACCCCCCAAAAACCTTTAACCTTCTATGTGCGTCCCAGTAAAGAGACCTGTTCCTAGTCTGGAGTCTGCCTTGCCATTTAGTTCATTGAAATATTCTTGTTTACATCCATGTTAAAAACTTTTAGTGGGTGCTCCCACGGTGTATTTGCAGGGCATATTATTTGCGCTAAAGTATGGCCCTCAAATACAATAAAATCATGTAACAAGTACATGATCACTCATCGACAACGTATGATTTAAGATCATATTTCTAGTTAAAAAGAAAGTGACCAGAAATAGAAGTATAATGACTGTATGAAACCTGCCTCGCGTTGAAAGTAAGTGCTTGCAAGAGCGTACATTCAACAACGTTAATGAAGTTGTTTGGCAGCCCTAATCTGTCAGAGGGAGAGCTGTTGCTCATTAGCAGCCTTCTGCTGGTTCTGACTCTTCCTCTAAAGAACCCATTCTATTATATTCACATGCTGTAATAGGACATAAGGAGAGGGGTTGTCCTGATGAGTTCTAAACCCTTTAAGGGTAGCAGCTTTCACAATTCGCGTGATACACTTCCTGGGCCGCTTTCTGACTAACAATCGGGTTAAGGGGGAGCTCAAGCAGCCACTGTAACAGCAGCTTTCGATGTTTTCAGGTAAAGAAGATAGATTTCAAGGGGGGCGCTGAGTATTTTTTTTTCTGAAAAGGGGCCAGTAGCCAAATAATTCTGGAACCCTCTGCTCTAAAGCAATCCGCCTATTCTAAATTCTTTTTTTTTAGCCCCTATTAGCCAAAGTACATCCAAGCGAGAGGTTTAAAATGTAGCACAAAGCTTGTTGCAGATGCAGTTTGTTTTACACATTACAACGTCTTCCAATAGATTCGGTACTTTTGTAATTGAAGCGTCTTCCTAGGACAGATGTAACAATGCCTCCAGGAGTAAAGGACAGACGTCCCTGCAGGATTACGATTACAGGACTCAGAGTAATTTCGGGACAGGAAAACGAGCGCTATTCCCTGGTGTTCTGTTACCAAGCAACTCGCTTGGCTATTTTTTTTCCATTTCGTCCAGCTGGAAAGTCTTGAAATAACAATATTCACAATGTGCACTCAGTTATATGTTGCCAGAAAGTTTAGTTACCAAAATATCTATTATTAAAATCAGCCTGCAGTAACGGGTGGGTATTATTATCACACAGGGGTCGCACAAGGAAATGATAAGAATAGCAGATTTCTCTATAAGTATTAAACAACAAGTCCAAACTCTAATTATTCCGAAGGCACATCCCATACAAGTATGGTTAGTAAGCTTCATATGTGCATTTGTATGCTGTGTGTATGGAACTCCACATGACAGAATTATAATAATGCAGGCAACGATCTCTGCAAAATACCTATGTAGTCCACAGTCCCTAGAGTACTGACAAGATGATCCCACATGCCAAGAAGATAACTGATTACACAGAAGTTAGACTGAATACAGATACTGTGGCAGCATATAGCTGGCAATATTTACCATGGTAACTCCAATGGGACTGATTTCAAACACAGGGCCTTCCTTAACTTATCTTAAGCCCCAAAAAAAGGCCTTAAGGTCAGTCCACATGGCAATGTTTTTTTACATGCACAATCTACTAAAAGGTTTTCGGGCAGAAGGTATGCATTTCAAAGGTTGATTGGGACAGCGAATCCCCAAACTGCAGACAAAACCGTCCAACAAAACCATCCAAAAGACAACAAAATCCTAAAACAGAATCCAACCTGTATTTTGTCACTGCCATGTGGACGGACTTTTAACCCCTTCCTGACAGATGGTCATAATAATATGGCTCTAATTTTTTTTGCTCTTTGCCTTCTGAAAGCCATAACTTTTTTTTTTTTCACCTACGTAGACATATGAGGGCTTTTATTTTGCGGGACAAGTTGTACTTTCTAGTAGTGTTACTCATATTACTATAGAATATAATAGGGAACGGCAAAAAAATTCTAAGTGGGGCAAAATGTGAAAAAAAACGTACTTGGGGCCATGTTTGCGAAGGTTTGTTTTTACGGAGTTTATTCTTCGGTAAAATTGAGGTGTTACTGTATTCTACGGGTTGTTTAGGGCATCCGGCAATATCAAACATGTAGGGTTTCCATTATGTTTTGGTACCGTAAAAAAAATTCCAAACACTTTCTATTTTTGAAATTTGCACTGCAGCGCAATTTTGTGCGACCAATAACTTTTTTGTACTAACACCTACGGACGTCAGTGAGGCGGCATTTTTTTGCAGGCAGTTGTGTACTTTTTAATGCTAGCACTTTGAAATGGATGCGACTTTTTTGATTACTTTTATTTCAATTTTTATGTGACGTGAAATGACCAAAAAAACGTAATTTTGGCGTTTGGAATTTTTTTCTTCTACGGTGTTTAGTGTATGGGATAAATTATATTATATTTTTATATATAGGACTTTTTAGGACGAGGCGATACCATATATGTGTAACTTTTTTATTATTTTGTTTTTATTTGTAAAATGGGGAAAGGGGGGTGATTTGGAATTTTAATACTTTTTTTGTACTTTAAAACTTTATTTATTTATTTTTTTTACTTTCAAATTTAGTCCCCCTATGGTGCTTGACCACTAGGAGGCGCGATCGTTAATACAGCCTAATGCATTGCATAGGCAATGCATTAGGGTGTACAAAGATGGCGGACTTCCTGTCTGCGGACGGAAGTGGGGCAAACAGGAACATGGCAGCGATCAGAGCCTTCACAGGGCTCTGCGCTGCCATGTTAGCCCATCGGGACTTAGCGATCCCACCTGCGCCGAAACCGCCGGGTGTTAGCTGCACTTAGCCGCCAACACCCGCCGGCTGCGAAGCGGCGTTTTGACGTACTCATACGCCTAATACGTCGGTAAGGGGTTAATGATCAGTTACATTTTGTAGTTTTTGCCTACCATTTTTATCTTTTAAGTGACACAGTTTTATGAGGACTTGTTTTATGTGGGAGAAGTATTTTTGGGGCGTAGTGTAAGTTTACAAATAAGTTACTACAGAATTTTTAAAAAAAATGTTGTTTTTTTTTGTTGTTTTTGTTGTTTTTTTTACACCAGATTTTTCAACCCTAAAATAACCTGTAGATGAATTCTAAGGTTATTATCACGGAAAAACCCTATGTGTAAGTATCGAATAACTTTTTTTTTTTTTTTATTTTTTCTACCTTTTTTTTTTATTTTTTTTTTTCCTTTGGGGGGAAAATTTTTTTTTTACTTAGTATTGTATTATCATATTCATGTTCAAAATCATTTATTTGTGTCATAACGACACACCCCAGCGGGACAGCACACAGGGGGCCCCTGACACAACTTTTGATACAGACAGCCCCACTCAATCCCCAGGGTGACTGTAAAAATATTCGCTGGGCTCCATTGGTCCCCCGGGATCCCGATACACAGGGAGCAGGAATGCCCTTTGATTATGCTGCAGTCACGGTCCGCATCAATAAAAAGGGTTAAATGGGTTTTCTCAACATGCTGAAAAACTGACTGACAGGCAGTTTTAAATTCACACTGTCTCCTCAGGCATTACTCTGACAGAGCAGGATATTTTTATCTTTAATATAATTATGCTGCTCACAGCACTTATTATTCCTAAAAACCCCTCATGCACAGCTCCTCGGGTTTGCTATAAAACCTTCAATTTCTCCTTTAGCTGCCACGCTGACGTATCACAGACCTTTCAAAACCTCTCTTGATGGGCTCCCAGTGCTGGGCTTATTACAACCTAGGTCCTTACAGCTCATCATGCGGGCCTAGGGCCAGTATAAGAGTAAAGACCATATAAATTTCAAAAATAAAAATCAAGAAAACGACGAGGAAAAGAGAATAATGTATGAAAAACCCCTTTAAATCTAATTATTCATACACGCTCAGCCCCACAGGTCAGCCCCGCCCCTGGGGGAGACATCATTTCGCTTCCAGTTAATCAGAAAAACCGTTTCGGGTTACCAAAAAACCCTTTTTGTGTTGAAAACATCTTCCTAGGAAAAACCCTTTTAAGCCCGGGGAAACAAATTTTCTCTGCTTCCTGCCACTTACAGAACTGCTCTAGGAATGGAACTGTTAAAGGGGTTTTCTCGCTACAAAGACAATATCTCTAAGAGGGGGAAATAAAAATAAGCACTTTTGAAATTTGGTTTTTGCAATAGACAATCTTTGCGTATCTATTTCTGCAGAAAGTGGGGGCCACCCCCTTTCTGTTTTTGGGCTAACTGATATTCATTCAGCCTTTTGGACCCACCCCTTGATGGGACACACACCCGTGCTGTGATGGTTCCTGCACTTTGGCTTACTCCTCTCTGACTGTGGAAAATGAAAGTGAAAAGACGGGTTGTCGACAATAAGACTTCCAGCCTTCTCGCCTCACCTCTTTCCCTGAACCTATGAAAACGGGAAATTACGATCTTACTGCTAGACACCTCCCCTCATTAACACACTTATACTGTCTGTTCCCCCCACCCCTAAAAACAGCCTTATACAGTTTTTTTCCCCTCTACCTCCCCGCCTGTAACAGAAGAGGGGTAGGGGGAGCGTGCCTTTTTCACATTTTTTCATCATCTAGCTGGATTAAACTGTTTACAGCAATGGGAGGTGTACGGTTACAAGGGCTTGTGGAGCCTGGGGCTACAGCTCGCAACATAGAACATTCAGGAGGTCGGAGCTTGTCATCCTCTCCTTCCACTGCTCCACAAATGATGATGTACAACTCTTCTTGAGGGGACCACCCACTGGGGGGAGAACACCCCCCGGATTGAAACTGAAACAGAGAAAAACAGCTCAAAGTCTGCGAAAACTCGTGATGAAAAACCCTTTAAAAAAACACCTGACCTTGTCACGGGCACTGGTACGCAAAACCTCTCTATCTGAAGGACAACTTTTGGGGTCGGCAAAGAAAAAACCGCACCACCCACCGTCAAAATATGGTGGGTGTCATTAAGGGTTCCTCTCATAACAACGATTCGCTTTTAACATGTATGGACATGTAATTAAGGACTTTTCAAAATAAGGGTTTTTGATTTTACTTATTTATGAATAAAGGTTTGTTTTGTGCTCCGAGTGCACACAGGTTTCTATGCTTACCTGACCATAACTCTGTTATCTGATTAAAGCAAACTACGCTCACTCCCTCACTCTGGAGAAAACTAATTATCTCAAACAAGATTAGCTTCTGTTTACATATACGCTATTGTTTTCAGTCCTCACAGCACATGGAACTTTTGTTTACTGAAGATTAGTTCTTCTACACTTTTCAGTGTAATATAGCCACATTAGAAAAACATCAACCTTAAAGATCCAACATTTTTGGGATTAAAACAACCCCCATACTCAGGTTTTCCCCACCAAATTTTGACAGTTCCTCAATTTTCGATCTGTTAGCCCCCTTTTTGCACCTATCAAGCCCAGTCTATTTTAAATTTTTTTCTCACCCGAATCACATTTCCACTTTTTAGACTTTGGGAACCTCGAACCAAAACCTATTGATAGTTAATATGCATTTCTATTTTTTTTGGAAAATCATCTTCATGGCTGCTCGTTGATTCGAACCTTATGACCTTTTGCTTGGGATTCAACCTAATAACACACGACTATTAGGGAATTAAGAAAGGTTTTAATTTATAGTAACAAAAATAAAAAAATTGTTCCCCAACACCGGAGCAAAACAGTAAAAAATGCTTTTATGACAAAACGCAATCTAACATATGCTAAATATTCAATCAAATTTTGATAAGAAGCCAAAATGAATGCTAAAAAGAGGTCCCCCACTTCAAAGCTGTAAAAAAAAAATTGGTGGGAAATGGAGCCTAAAATCACAAGGTCAAAAATTGTTACCCTTTTGCTTTCATGTAGCCACACCACCTAATCAACTGTGTAGCAGAGAGCGGCTGCTGCTACATCCACAGTCAGCACACACATAGAAGCCCTATACAGGAATTTATAGATGTGATGTGATCAGGACCAAGTCTGGGAGGGGGGAGCAAGTCGAAGGAAACCACTCACCCCACACTCACTTTCCCCTTGCCCTGTTTCTCACCATGACAATAACGGCTCCTGAAACGAACCTTAAAATTGGTTCAGCGCTCCTCTTCATCACTTGGGCCACCCCCCTCCTGCAAAATTTACA